>CAUYPK010077206.1:0-14327 GCA_963574355.1 Loris lydekkerianus | reverse complement strand
ATTTTTACATAGAACTATAAAACATTAAGAAAAGAAATAGCTAAAGATGTTAACAAATGGAAAAACATACCATGCTCATGGCTGGGAAGAATCAACATTGTTAAAATGTCTATACTACCCAAAGCAATATATAATTTTAATGCAATTCCTATTAAAGCTCTAGTGTCATATTTTAAAGATCTTCAAAAGATAATACTTCATTTTATATGGAACCAGAAAAAAACTCAAATAGCCAAAACATTACTCAGAAATAAAAACAAAACAGGAGGAATCAGGCTACCAGACCTGAGACTGTAGTATAAATTGATATTAATCAAAATAGCTTGGTACTGGCACAAAAACAGAGAAGTAGATGTCTGGAACAGAATAGAGAACCAAGAGATGGATCCAGCTACTTACTGTTATTTGATCTTTGACAAGCTAATTAAAAACATTCAGTGGGGAAAAGATTCCCTATTTAACAAATGTTGCTGGGTGAACTGGCTGGTGACCTGTAAAAGACTGAAACTGGACCCACACCTTTCATGATTAACTAAGATATCTCACGGGATAAAAAATTTAAACTTAAGACATGAACCTATAAAAACACTTGTTGAATGTGCAGGGAAAACTCTTGAAGGAATTGGCCTGGGTGAATATTTTATGAGGAGGACTCCCCAGGCAATTGAAGCAGTATCAAAAATACATTACTAGGACTTGATCAAACTAAAAAGCTTCTGCACAGCCAAGAACATAGTAAGTAAAGCAAGCAGACAGCCTTCAGAATGGAGAAAACATTTGCAGGTTATAACTCTGATAAAGGTTTAATAACCAGGATCCACAGAGAACTCAAACATATTAGCAAGAAAAGAACAAGTGATCCCATCTCAGGGGGGGCAAAGGACTTGAAGAGAAACTTCTCTAAAAAAGACAGATGCATGATCTACAGACACATGAAAAAAAGCTCATCATCCTTAATCATCAGAGAAATGCAAATAAAAACAACTTTGAGATATCATCTAACCCCAGTAAGAGTAGCCCACATAACAAAATCCCAAAACCAGAGATGTTGGCATGGATGTGGAGAAAAGGGCACACTTCTACACTGCTGGTGGGAATGCACACTAATACGTCCCTTCTGGAAGGAAGTTTGGAGAATACTTAGAGATCTAAAAATGGACCTGCCATTCAATCCTATAATTCCTCTACTAGGTATATACCCAGAAGACCAAAAATCACAATATAATAAAGACGTTTGTACCAGAATGTTTATTGTAGCCCAATTCATAATTGCTAAGAATGGGCATGGAAGAAGCCCAAGTGCCCATTGACCCACGAATGGACTAGCAAAGTGTGGTACATGTATACCATGGAATATTATGCAGCCTTAAAGAAAGATGGAGACTTTACCTCTTTCATGTTTACATGGATGAAGCTGGAACATGTTCTTCTTAGCAAAGTATCTCAGGAATGGAAGAAAAAGTATCCAATGTACTCAGCCCTACTATGAAGCTAAATTATAGCTTTCATATGAAGGCTATAACCCAACTATAGCACAAGAATATGGGGAAAGAGCCAAGATATGGGATGGGTGGGGGGTGTTTGGGGTGATGGGAGGGTATTGGGTGGGACCACCCCTACTGTGCATGTTAGAATGGGTACAGGTGAAACTTACTAAATCCAGAATACAAATGTCTACATACAATAACTAAGAAAATGCCATGAAGGCTATGTTGAACAGTCTGATGAGAATATTTCAGATTGTATATGAAACTAGCACATTGTACCCCTTGATTGCACTATTGTACACAGCTATGATTTAATAATAAATTTAAAAATAAATAAATAAATAAATATTTCCATGTGTATTTTCTCAAAACAAAGTTAATTCCTATGTTAACAGGGTATAGTCATCAAAATAAGAAAATTAACATTGTTAAAATACTATTAATCCAAAGACCCCATTTAAATATTGTCAGTTGTGCCAATAATATCTTTGTAGCAAAAAGATCCAATTCAGAAACATGTAGTCCATTTAGCTGTCATGTCTCTTCATTCTCTAATGTCTTTCAATCTGAAAAAGTTGTTCAGTTGTTCCTTTGTCTTTTCGTGACCTTGACACTTGAATTGTTTCCTTCAATTGGAGGGTGTCATCTTTCCTCATAATTCAGATTGTGAACTTTTTGGTAAGAATATCACAGAAGTGTGGTCTAAGCACATTTTATCAGGTGGAACTTGATTTGTCTCTTGACTGTTGATCTTAAATTTGATCAATGCAGTGATTATCAATAATATTTTGACCTACTCTTGCAATATTAGCCGTTTAATGTTATTTAGAAGTTAGGTAAACATTTGACTCACACATCACCTGCCATCCTTGACAATTGGCCTCATCCTGCATGGACAGCCATGATATGGAAGGGCCCAAACCTTACTTTCTATTTTCTATCAATTAATTTTCATAATAAAATTAAATACAGTCCCTGTTCATTTTTCTTAATCCCAGCATGGCTTCTGCAATGTCTCAAAAGAACACAACCTGAAAAAAGGAAAATTACAGATGATGGAAGATTATTCATTGACAGATGGACAGATGACTACTTTTTTCTTCAGGCAAACAGTAAGGCACTCTACTTAATTTGTAGGGATTTGTGCAAGTTTTCAAAGACTATAATTCTAAAAGGCATCCTATGTAAAAACACGCTGCCAAATTTGAAGCCTATGAAGGACTGTCTTCAGGAAAAAGTAGCAGAACTGAAAAGAGGCTGTCTTCTCAACAAAAAAACAATTTTAAAAGTTACACCTCAGACAGATTCCATTGTAAAAAGCTAGTATGTAGTGGCATATTTAATAGCAAAAAACCATTTACTGATGGTGAGTTTATTAAGCAATGTATGGAAAGCATGGCAGATACAATTTCCCCTTAAAAAGAGTGGGATATGTCTAAATCAGTTTATCTCACCAGACTAGCCAGGTGAACTTAAGAAATTAGAAAATTAGAAAATCTATCAAAAGAAGACTGGAGAGTAAAGCTGATAATTTAAAATTTTATGCTTTGGTGATAGATGACAACACTGATATCATCAAAGATAGTAATGACACATAGAGGTAGTGATAACAAATATGTCACTGAAGAAATGGATTCTTCAGTGCCATGAAAAACAACTAAATCAAGAGATCTCTACAAAGTAGTAAATAATACGTTACAGCAATTTTCTTTGTCCATAGTCAACTTATCTGGTATATTGATAGTGCACCAACAATAGTAACTAAAAGAAAAAGACTTGTAAAATTAATAGAGGATGATGCAATTGCCTCCCAAGACTCACATTTAACAAAGTATCATTGAGAACTACTTCAAGAAAGTTTATGTGCAAAAGCTTAGAAGGGCCAAAAAATCAAATCATCCCCAGTTCCATTAATTCCTTAAAAGTACTGATGCTGACTATGGCAACATCATTTACATTTTGGAAAAAAGAAATAAGATGGCTAAGCCAAGGTCAAATGGTTAAAAGATTTTATGATTTGCAACATGTTATCAAGTCATTTATGGTAAAAAAAAAAAAAAAAAAAAAAAACCAAATTTGAGCCAGAATTTGAATATGAAAAGTAGCTGACAAATTTAGCATTTTTTGTGGATTTAGCATTTTAAACTGCTCATTTAAATGAGTTAAACATGGATCTTCAAGGTGAAAACCAACTTATTAATGTTTCAAACTGTAACAGCATTCCAAACGAAACTAAAATATGGGCAAGCTCAAATTAAGGCAAAGAATTTTACGCATTTCAATGTGTTGGCTAAACATAGTCCTGTGAACAATAAAAAATTATGCAGCCTTGCTTTTTGTTAATTAAAAAAATTTTTTTTCATACAGTCTCTCTCCATACTCTACTGGGTAGAGTGCTGTTGAGTCACAGCTCACAGTCACAGGCAAGCTCTTAGGCAACCCATCCTCTTGCTTTCATTTTTCTATTTTTAGTACAGATCAGGTCTGGCCTCAAACTCCTGAGCTCAAGCAATCCTCCTGCCTTGGTCTCCCAGAGTGCCAGCCTTACTTTCTGATTTTAGAATTTGAAAACAGATTTCAAGATTTTGGGGAAAATTATAAATATTTTGGTGCATTTGTGACTCCATTTGCAGTTGACATAAATGTTAATTGCCAATTTTCAAATGAAATACATAGAGCTACAATCTGACATTCAAGTGAAAGGAAAATTTCTTGTCTCTTTATTGACTTTTATAGGTCTTATTTCCCCAGAGGCAAATATCCCTCACTTCACAATGACGCCTCAGTCAAGTCATCAAATTTGGCAGCACCTACATTTGCAAGTAACTATTTTCAGGAAAGCAGCACACAAAAATTACAACCAAATATCTAATGAGCACCTAGAGAACTCACTGAGAATTGTGACTACTTCCATGAATCAAGTATTAGTTTCTCAAATACAAAGTCAAATATCACTCAAATAATACTAGTTTTATGATGCCATTATTCTTTTACTTTTATAATCAAAATATCAACAAAAGGCTCGGGGCGCATGTAGCTCAGTGGCTATGGCACCAGCCACATACACTAGGGCTGGCGGGTTTGAACCAGGCCTGGGCCAGCCAAACAATGACAACTACAACCAAAAAGTAGCAGGGAGTTGCCGCGGGCATCTGCAGTCCCAGTTACTCTCCAAGCTGAGGCAAAAGAATCGTTTAAGCCAAAGAGTTTGAGGTTGCTGTGAGCTATAACTGTACAGCACTCTACTAAGGGTGACATAGTGAGAGTCTGTGTCAAAAAAAGAAAAAAAAAATCAAAAAAAGCCACCAAAGGCTTTTATTATTTAGATATGTACATTTTCTTTATTAGTGATTGCAAACTTGGGATCTGCTCACCAATTTTAAGACTCTCTGAACCTCAGCTGCAAAACTAGAATTGTTATGTGAGGACATTTTTGCTTATCCTGTGGTGGCAATGTCACAAAAATTATGCAGACCATTTTCTTGCCCATCAGTTTTCCTTAATGTGTGGCCCAAGACAATTCTCCTACCTCCAGTGTGGCCCAGGGAACCCAAAAGGCTGGACACCCTTGACATACACCCTACTAACACTCTCTGAGGATGATGGTGGCTGAAAGACAGAAATCCAGAAGGGGAGGTTTGGAGTGGAAGTGAACTCCGTTTGGCACCCGCTGGATTAGTGATCATTCTCATTGCCTTCTCACAGGATTTGGAGAAACCTGAGACACGCTTTGCGAGGTGCTGAGATGCCCCTGACAAGGGAAACGCCAGCCTCCACACATCACCTTCACTGCACACGAGAAGCAACAGGTTTCTCGCGGCTCCAACTGCGAAAATGGCCTCCGCTTCAATAGTCCGGGAGTAGCGCCTCTGGTATTTCCTAGTCCCTGGGGACTCGGAGTTGAAGATGGCGCCTGTGGAAGAATTACAAACGTGGAAGGGGGCATTAGGTGTAGAAAAAGATGACGTTTTACCTTTGTTTTGTTTCAACACATAGTTGAACACTCAGCTCTAGACGAACTGTGAGTAATTTTTTCCTAAGATTTTGTCTGTATTGATTTGTCTCTTCGATCTCCACACCTCACTCCATGTTTTACTTTGTGGACGCGCGACAAATCTGTTCCTTTGCCTCATTCATTTTCATATTCTTTGCGGTTCCACCGCAGCCTCCCCGCCTCGCTTCGCCCCTCAGTTCCTTCCGAGCACTGCCTGCTCGTTCTGAGGCGACAGCCCATTCTGGGGGACGAGCGCGGGGAAGAACGCAGGCTCAGACGGGCACCCGCGCACTCGCGCTTCCCTCACGCTCGGGGAGCGGAGAGGGGGGCGATTCTTTCCGCCTTCCAGAGTCGCGGAGGCGGAAGCCCTTGGAGGGAGCGCGCCCGCGGCAGGCTGAGGGCCAGCGGACGGGCACCTCCGAGGTGGAGGCGCGAGCCGCGCGGGGGCCGGGTGTTGGCTGAGAAGCGGCGCCTCAGTCGTCAGGGGAACGGTAGCGTAGGCTGGCGTGACGTCAGCGGGAGGCTCACTGGCCGCACTGCAGCGCCCGGCGCGCTTCAGAGCCAGGGTCGCGGGCGGGTGAGCTGGCTGAGCGGGCGCCGGATTCCCAGCACGTCCTGTTTGGCGCAGGGCGCCGATTGGTACCGCGGCGGCGGTGTGCTGGGGCGCGACAGACACCTCTGCGCACCCCTCTTTGTGAGTACTTTGTAGGGCCTGGGCTCTCGGCCTGTCTCGGCCCTCTCGAGGGGCAGCGGTGCGGGGTCTGCTCCAGTCAGCTCAGGGGCCGCAGTGCGACACCACAGGCTGAACGGCCCGGTTGCCAGTGGGCTGGGAGACGATTTTGAGCTACCTCTAGGTACTTAATCCGCTTTCTTCTCTGGTCTCCTTGTCTCCGGAGTATTGCTCGTGGCACTTTAATAGAGACTTTGATCTTTGCCTTTCGTGTTCCCGACTCTGGTTTAAAAGCTGCTAGATCTCGGGCGTACTCAGTGTATTAATTTCCTTTTGGAAGGAAGGAATCTTGAATTTGTCAAAAGCTTTCTTAATTCCATCTGAGAAAGGGTGACAGATGCGTAACATTTTTAAGTGTCAGTAGAGTTGTTTCGTTATGACTAAAAATTGAATAAAAATTGTAGACTATTAGGGAATTCTTATCAAATGGTTGCACTATATTTTAGCATTACTGTGAAAACATCTACTGTGAAAATATGGCTTTATTTTGAGAAAGAGATGCTAACAAGTTTGTTTTTTTCACCTGTTGCATTAACGATGCTGTTACTGCTTGAGCTTTCTGTAGAAAGATTGCTTGTTTTGAGGACTCTAGGACTTTTTTTTTTTTTTAAGTTGAAAGAAATTCAAATTCCAAAAGCGTTTTTTAAACCATGTTTGGAAACTTGTTTATGAAAAATAGTATTTGTGAATTTAAAATCTTATTGTTTATGAAGAATCTTGTTGATTTATATAAATTGAATAACGTATACAGGATTTTTTGTTTGTCTCTTTTTTCCCCTTAGTATAAAATTCGGTAAACGAGTGAAATATTCAACCCCCTTAGCTTTTTCTGCCCTTGATCTTTAGTCACATTTTGGCTGATAATCAGGTGATCAGGGAACGATAAAATGATATGAAATCCGGTTAATTTTCCTACACATTATCTCTTAGAAGCTCCTGTGAAGGGATTTGTAAGAGAGAAGTTTTAAAATAATGGTATATATAAGATTCAGGAATGTTTTAAGTTTGTCCTTAATTTTTGCAGATAATGTTACTAATCAAAGTCATTAATTTTATAATATTGTTTGCTGTAGCATACGTTAACATTTAGAGGATTATTTCTGTAATGTATTAGTTATGTTACCGTTAAATAATAGTTGAGTTTAGGACAGTGCCTGTGGCTCAAAGGAGTAGGGTGCCAGCCCCATATGCCGGAGGTGGCGGGTTCAAACCCAGCCCCAGCCAGAAACTGCAAAAATAAATAAATAAAATAATAATAATAATAGTAGCATTTATTCAATTGTGCTAGTGCACACTTCATTTAACAAGTAACTGTTAATAATGTACACATATAACTAATTATGTATTTTATTTATGATATAGTTATTTACTTATTCTTAATATAGTAATAAGGGACATAAAGTTATTTTATTGAGCATCTTCAATGTGCTGCTTAATTTGCTTTTCTTATTTTCTTTCCTTCTACAATAAAGTAGGTGCCATTTTGATTTCTGAGGCAAGAAAAAAACAGGCTTAGTGTAATTAAGTAGCTTGCCCAAGGCCACACCCTAGTAAGTGACAAAATGAGAGGTCAAGCCTGAGACTTCTTGACTGTTATTGGTACCTTAAAAAAATGGGGTTACATAGATAAAGAGAGCATAGGCCTGCCCCTCCAAAAGCTAGCAGTGTTGTGGGGTTTTACTAGGAAAATTCAGGTTTGAAGTAGAGGAAGGTATGAAGATCAAGGGACTCCAGGAGCATGAGTAAGTATAATGCTTACTTAACCTTTAGCTGAAAGTGTTTCCTCTCACTGCCTCCAGGGTACTGTTGTCAAAGATCAGTGAGGAGTTTGCTAGAATGACAAAGGAGGGAAAGCATTTTTCTGGTGAGAGGGGTGTGTGTGTAATAATACAAATGATACAAAGGTAGGAGAGTTTGACACATTTGAGGGCCTGCACACAATTTTGCATGGCTGGAGCACAGAGTGTGTTTGGAAGTGAACCAGTCTTCAGTTTTATTCTTAAAAATTTGTGTATATTGTGGCCTAATACGGTAATTAATATGTTTGTTTTAGACACATGCCTCTGTTTTTAAATAAAATTGGCAATTCAGGAATTTCCATGGTTTTGAATAGCTCTGACACAACATTATATACCTTTCTCATATTTATTTGAGAAAGATGGTACAAATGCTTGTGCTAACCTTCTCTGTTGTAGCAGAATTTTCAGTGGCAGATACAGAGATATGTGAATTACCTGTTAGGATGCTACCAGAGCATACTTTATTAATGTAATACTGTATGCTTATAGGAAAATCAATTGTGAGATGGAAATTGGTTTCTTAAAATCACATTGAAATGTTCATTAATTTATTAAAACACTCTTAAAGTTTATTAACATAACAAATTAGATGTTTTACTGCCTTGAAATTTTTTTTTTATTTTTCATTTCAAGTATATAGATATTCAAATATGAACCAGTTTGCTTCACTGGATTTCAGGACCCTAAATTGATTGAACTATACTCAAGTCATTTGCATAAAATTGGCATAAGGGCATATAGCTTTATTGGTATAAAGTCAATGAAGTCGTGGACATATAATGGCATAATCTTGAATAGAGAATATTTTTATTTTGGAATTCTGTATTATTAATAAATCCTCTTGTTTCAATAGGATCTTGACTGAGTCAATGCTTTACATTCTGAGTGCTCTCCATCAAGCTGAGATATGCCCACTGGTAAGACTTTTATAAAGTTTATGTATAAACTTCATATTTTACACGTATATTTTTGTTTGGTCTATTTTAAGGGATTCTTTAATAGATTAATGAATAAAAAGATTCCATTGACCAAATACTACATTGAGAGACATTTGTTAGTTTTATATTCAATTTTCTATTTTATGTTGGTGATTAAGGTTAGTATGTCTTTAGTGGATGGTAGTTTGGGACTCAACTGAACAGGTAAATAATGATTACAACATATGGTTAGGTCTTATTCTTTATCATCAACATTAGATGTTTTACTCTCAGGCAGCCACTGGCAAACTTTTCTTAAAAGTCAAGGTAGCAGATATTTCAGGCGTGGTCTCTGCTACATATTCTCAACTCCGTCATTAAAGCATGAAAGTAGTCATAACAATTATTAACCAAATGGGCATGCCTAATTTCAGTAAAATTTCATTTACTAACACAGGTGCCTGCAGGCCATAATTTGCCAGCACTTGCTCTGGAGTATTCATTCAGTCAGCATTTATTCATTTAAGACATGTCTATTGAGTTTCTCCTCCATGCAAGACCTCATGGTAGTAGCCGGGGATGTAGTTATGCACTCTGGAGTATACTGGGACAATATATTTATATATATAGATGAAAACGTAATTGTACAGTTTCCATTTGGGTTAAGTGCTATGAAGAGAGACAACGGCCTGCTAGGTGAGAAAAAGGAAAACTTAGATGAAGTCATCAGGAAATGTTCTATTTTAGAGGCAACATTTAAGCAGCTTAACATCAACCAAGTGAGGAATTAGGGGATCCTTGGTCTAGGTAGAATCAGCTTTACCGGGGAAGGAGCTTTCTCTGATGGCAGAGCTACAAGAAGGAAAGTATGGCTAGAATGTTGGACTCTAAGAGGATATTTGTCTTAAATATATATGTCTTACATATTTGAAACTGTAAAGATAGTCAGGTCAGCAACTGCAGAACCCTGCAGAGAATTTGAAGGACTTATTTTATCCTAAGTGAAATGGGAAACTTGCAAGGTGTTAGTAGGGGCATAATATGATCTGATTTGTGTTTTAAACGAGAAAACAACTGTTAATATTTGTTGAATGCTGATTGCAGGGTAGGCAGGTTAGCCATTTTTCTTGTAAAATATCTTTGACATGGGGTTATTGTCATTTTACAGATAAGGAAAATGAATTTAAGTAACTTGTCTAAAGCCATAGAACACATAACAGCGGTAGATGCTATTGTGCATGGGAAGTAAAATGTTAACTTAGCAAAGGAGACTTTCATCAGGAGTGGTTAAAAGCTAAGAGGGATACAGGTGAGTGCGTTATCACCACAGTCAAAAGAAAAAGTATTTTAAGGAGAGACTGGTTCTAACGTAACTAGAGAACTCATGGAAGTATTTTCCTTAAAATAACAGTAATTTAGGTATATGTTATAAAAGAGTTGTTTAGAAAATGACATGTCTTTATCTTTTGTAGCTGAAAGTGAAGCAAAAGTAAAAACCAAAGTTCGCTTTGAAGAACTACTAAAGATGCACAATGACCTAATACATGAAAGGAAAAAGCTGAAGAAAAAACTTGTCAAATCTAGAGAAAACATCTCAGTGAGTAATTCATCATTTGATAATTTGGCGATGTGTTTTGCATAAAATACGGCTTTCATGTTGAAATTATAAAGAATTTTAGAAATTAAAAACAATTTAACCTGTGTCACTGTCAATAATATATGGTAAAATAAAGTTTACATTAGAATCAATATCACTCTTGAAGTTTTGAGTTCAGTCTTGTGTGCTGCCTTCACAAAGAACATAGATACACTGGTTAGAATTATCAGGGGTAATGAGTAAAGTCAAAATTAGCCAAGATATATAATTTTGAAGAAAATACAAAATTTTAACTCAGAATTATAAAGAACTTAGGAAGAAATATCTCTCCATAGGTATTCAATGGCTTGTCTTTATTTAGACTTGTTATGTAGAACCAGGAGAAATCAATGGCCTTGAGGCAATATCTACCCTTTTACACTTGAGGTATACTTAAAAATAACACAATTTTTGGCAGCACACTAGAAGAGATTAAAAATGTAGAACCTAAAGCAATACTAAACAAACCAGCAACTAACTAAATTTGATTCCCATGGTAAATCATAAAGAGTCTGAAATAGTATCCACAGTTGATGAACTATTCACTGTACTTATCTCACTATTTCAGTTCTAATTTTTACTCCTTTGACCATAATCTCTTGTGTCCTTACACACTCAAAAAAAATAACTCAGTTTTTGTGTATCCTGGTAAATGGTACCAAAAATAGTATTTCTTTAGCAGGAGTTTTATGATGTGTTATACATTCTGCATTTTGCTAGTAGCAAGTTTCACTCCTTTCTTTATTTTTTCATGAGACTTATTCATTTTAATAATCTCTCTGGCAGCCATCAACATAACAATAGGTATTTTGAAGCAAGGCAGAAATAAGTACTATCATTGGCCAGAATCCAGCCGCACATATGAGTTTATAGTATACCAGTGTGCTACTGCATGCCAATGTAGAACTACTGCAGAATTGGACTGATTAGATCTCCCATAGTAAATGCTATCCTTAAACAGAATATTGCTTTTTCTGCTGGTACCAGTACACAATAAGGTAGGGAATAGTATCATGTGGAGTTTGGAACCTTGCATATCACTATATGCCCTCCCCTTAGAGTGGATTACATTGGGCACAGATAGAACCCTGAAAACAGTTGTCAGCAGAGTCTTTCTATTGTCTAAGTTGATCAAAGAATCTCCTATTTTCTCTAACTTTTAGAGATCTGGGATTGTAAGCCCTGAACAAGATGCGTTTTAGGCCAGGGATTATAGATTAAATGGATAACCAGTGTATGAGCAAAGGTTATATGTCCATTTACCTAAAGTCCAGCTTAGATGTTGGGAGGCATGCAAGTATGAAGTGGCTAGGTATAATTTACCCAGCTTTTCTTGATAAACACCAGGCCTGAATAGACTTCTTTTCTTTTGGAAATAAGTATGATAGGAAAAAATATTTAGGAAGAGATTTTCTAACTCAACAGAAGGGGAATATTTCTGGAAGACTTAGAGGAAAACAAAATATTTTTGAAATGATTAACTTTAAGAAGTAGAAGATGAATACCTGCCTTCATTTACTAGGTGCCTGAGTACTTTTTATCTTTCAGGCACTGTTCTCAGCACTATATATATATATATATATATATATATATATTCATATATATATATATATTCATTCACTTATGCAAACAAAATTACGAGATTTTATTTCTGTAAATGAGGAATCTAGATCATGGAGATTGAGTAATTTGCCAAAAGTTACATAGCAGTGACCCAGGATTTAAACACTAGAAGTCTGACTGCAGAAACCACTCTCTTAATCACAACTCAATATTACCTATTTTAATAAAATTTGAGTAGATAAGACCTCTTTGAAACAAGAATCGGGAATCTGATATACAGAACAGGTTGAAATTAAAAAGAAAGCAATTGGAAATGAAATTAAACAAGTAAAAAAGCCACAATAAGAGATTCTCAATAATGATAGGTTCGTTTTATTACGTTCCCATTATGTAACATGCACCGTAGTAAGAACTTTACAAATATTATTTCTAATTCTCATCTTATAATAATCATGCAGGGCTTTGGGCTCTTATTTTATACATGAGAAATTTTATAAATAAAAATGTTAAATGATTTGCCCTATGTCATATAGTCAAAAATAGGATAAATGGGATTTAAGTACACAGCCTCTCCAATTTTTAAGTCCATGTTCTTTCTTTAGTTGCTTCCTTAAAACTATATCTCAGGCCTAAAATAGAATTGGCACCATGGGCAAAATCTCATCAGTGATGTAGAATACAGATTTGAGGCACTTCTCCATGAGAAGAAACGGCCAAAACTAAAATGAAAGAATAGTGAAGATGTATGATATTTGACTAAAAATGAGTATCCCAGGAATGCTACTGAAGTAGAAACACAGGCATGAAGAAAAAATCTTTCTGAGGTCAAAAATAAGATCTAGAAAGAGATGAGTCCATCTTGCATTCTGGGCAAAATTTGTGAGGTAGGAACTATATCTAGAATTTTTTTTTTTTTTTTTTTTTGTTGTTGTTGTTGTTGTAGTTTTTGGCTGGGGCTGGGTTTGAACCCACCACTTCTGGCATATGGAGCCAGCGCCCTACTCCTTTGAGCCTTAGGTGCCACCCAGAAATGTTTTGTTTTTAAGAGAAAAATAAATTTTGTAAACATCTAAAAAGAAAAACATTAATGTATTTCAGAGTTCTCTCTAAAACAATAGATCAAAAAGACAATGGAAAAATATAGTGATGAGGGAAAAATAATGACACAAGGATTCTAGGCACTTGTTAGTCATTCCTGAGGGCAGCAGTAAACAAACAGGAGTTAACAGAGAACTATTACCAGTGTTGACTCCCCAAAGAAAAAAACCAAAAAACAGAAACTATTAAAGATGTATCAGTTGAACATGTACTACCATTTCTGGACATGAATCAAAATTAAGAATTTAAGAACAGAAAATTTATGATCTGGGGAGGTGAGATAAAGAAAAACTGGTTAAAGGATACAAAAATACAGTCAGATAAAAGGAATAAGTTCTAGTATTTGATTTTACAATAGGGAAATTAGACTTAATAACTTCTTGTATATTTCAAAATAGCTAGAAGAGATTTGGAATGTTTCCAGTACAAAAGATAACGGGGGTGATGGGTATTCACGTTACTCTGATTTGATCATTATACATTATACACACATACCAGAATATCCCATGTACCCTCAAAATATGTGTATCTATTATGTATCAATAAAAAACTTAAATTATGACCTAAAAATACTGCTGAATGAGCCTTGAAATTAGTTAAATATTGTAGAACTTTCTCAACTATTCATGCCAGAAGTAATTCCTAAAAATTTATATTTTACATACCACATATACTCGAGTATAAGCCGAGATTTTTTGGCACAAAATTTGTGCCAAGTTCGGGTTTTTCGGCACAAATTTTGTGCCAAAAAACTCGGCTTATACTCGAGTATATACAGTATATAGGTATATGATAATGTAAGGCAGGGGTGGCGAACACGCGGCTCTTGAGCCGCATGCGGCTCCCGGCCATAATGAATGCAGCTCTTTGCCTCTTATCATTATTTTGTATACTGTGGCTCTTTGCCAAGTTTGGATTTTGTTATGCTGCTTCTGAGGAGGGACCTCTGAGGAGAGGTCTCTGAGCGCGTAGTCCCACCCCCAGGCTGCGTCATCCCGTCTCCGAGTGGCTACAACTGAATACAAACCTGATTTGCAGAAGATTACTGAAAACAAAAGATGCCAGAAATCCCACTGAGATTATCATCCCATCACTCCAACAAG
>CAUYPK010077201.1:0-77347 GCA_963574355.1 Loris lydekkerianus | reverse complement strand
AGGGATTCTACTGTGTTTCTCAGATCTTTGAGGGATGCAACTTCTTGTCTCAATGTGTCAAAATCTTTGGTCATTTGGTCTTTGAATCCGTTGAATTCTTGAGATAACTTTTGGAATTCTAATTCGATCTTATTTGCTATCTAGATCCTGAATTCAATTTCTGACATCTCAGGTATTTGTTTGTGCATGGGGTCTTGTGGTGTTTCTGCTCCATTGATCCTTGGGGGAGTTGATCTACTCTGATTGTTCATATTACCAGAGTTTTTCTGTTGATTTCACCTCATGATTGTTTTTCACCTTTGCCTCTGGCCGTCCTCAGAGTTGGGGAGGTGTCTCTGCAAGATTAGACCCCAGTGGGATCACTCTATTGTTGCTGGATCTTTGTAGGGAGGGACCCTGTGCAGTTCCTTGGGTTGCTCCAGCTACAGAGTTCTGGTTGTGGAAGCAGCTCTGGTGTGTGACACACCCAGATCCAGCAACAGGGCTGGGGGTGGTGCGCACAGTTCTGGGAGTGCCTGGCGCCCAGTGACTTTGGCACAGAGAACCCAAGGCTCCAGCAGTCTCTGGCGAGGAGAAGGGCTCTGCACAGAGACAGGGAGGGCTCCAGAGGGCACACAGCTACCAGAGTCCCTGGCCAGATGAACGGGCTAGTGTGGAGGCTGGGAAGACACAGGAGGGAGGATGCAGGGTTGCGTGGCTCTCGCAGTTCCTGGTCAGGGAATGCCGAGGCCCAGTGGGTGCGGGTCACGGGTTGGGGGTCGCTGCACAGCTCTTATGGAGGTCTGGGCTGCTCCAAACCCAGGAGTTTGAGGTTGCTATGAGCTGTGACGTCACAGCACTCTACCCAGCTATTGCCCAAGGCTCCAGTGTGCCAAATCTGTCTCACTCTGCCCCTAAGGATTAAGGCTGTAAGGCAGCTCAGTCCCCGCCTTTAGGCTGCTCAGTCACTAGGTTACTTTGTCCCTCCTGATCCTTGCTCTGGGACCCTGAGGGCGTAGCTTGCTGGGGCAGTTCTTTCACAATGGCTTCTTGCCCCCAGCTCAGTGGCTCAGTCTGGGGCCCCAGACAATGCCCAAAGTTCTCCACACTCCTATTCAAGCTCTCCCCAAGGCAGTTCAACTGAGTGCCAAGTCCAAGAACACCAAAATACTTCATAGGTAAGGCCTTTTTGGTTTACAGTCTCACTGCTGCTTGTACTTATGGTTGCTGGCGTGATTAGGTCAATCGAACACATGCAACCACTTGCCAGTTTTCCCCTGTTTTTGTCCTCCTCTTGGGGTCCAGAAGTCCCTTGCTGGCTCCCTGTATCCTCAAAGGGATGATTATAGGCAGATCCCACCGGCCAGAGATGCCTGGAGTTTTGTCTCCCTAGACTCGCCGGGCCCAGATGCAGGGAAGCTGTTACTCGGCCACCATCTTTAATCCTATCCTCTAAGCTTAATAGTTACTAGTAAATTTCATTTCTTTTCACATAGTTTAAATTTCAAAAACATGAGCATATAAAATTTCAAAGAAAAAAAATGAAATATCAAAGAAGTATTAAGTCTGTGGAAAAACAAAAGTAAAATGAAAACAGTTCAGCTTAGCTTCATTTGCTGTTTACTGTGTGGAAGGAAAGCTGACATCTAGATGACATCAAACCATTTTTAAATATTAGCAGTTTATCAAATTTACTCTGAATGTTTTATGCATGTAGCAGCAGTCAGAGTATCCCACTGGCTCTTAAACTATTAAATTGATGTGACACAACGTACACTGTGAATGACAATAACTGCTATTTCCTGAGTACCTGCTTTCTGTTAACCACAGTTCTAGATATTTTCATCAACTTCTTCTTTAACTTGCTTTTCTCTGACTGACTTCCTGGTTTGTGTTCTTAACAATCTCTTACCTGCTCCGTATTGGCTTTCAGTCCCACTGATTCAATAAAATTGCTCTTAGTAAGGCCATGAGCAACCAATAGCTTCCAAATTCTACGATCCTTCGTCTTCTTCCTTTGTAATTTTTGGGCAGCATTTGATGGAGTTAATAACTATTTTTTCCTTAAAACACTGTTTACGTTTGGTTTCTGGATACCTTTTTCTTTTTTTTTCTCCTGTTTCACTGGACTGCTTATCGATCTCTTACTGGCTCCTTGGGCTCGTCACTAACCTCTCAGCTTTAGTTTGTTCATCTGTAAAGTGATGACAAAGATGGCATTAAATAATACCTACTAGATGCTTAGAACAATGTTAGGCACCCAGTAAGAGCTCTGTAAATAATATGATGTTATTATTTTATTATTATATTATATGTCTAGTCTGTGATGTTTGCCTTTTTTTATTTATTTTTTTTTTTTGAGACAGAGTCTCACTTTGTTTTGTCCTCAGTAGAGTGGCATTCACAGCTCACAGTAGCCTCAAACTCTTGGGCTCAAGCAATTCTTTTGCCTCAGCCTCCCGAGTAGCTCGGACTACAGGCACCACCCCACCCCCCTCCCCACCCCCAGTGCCAGCTATTTTTAAAGATGAGGTCTCCCTGTCGCTCAGGCTAGTCTTGAACTTGTGAGCTCAGGCAGTCTACCCACCTCACCCTCCCAGAGGGCTAGGATTACAGGCATGAACCACCATGCCCGGCCTCTGATGTTTGCTTTCAATCTCTATGATTGTAATCTCTATTTGGTGAGCTAGGCTATTTCTCCAGTTCTATACTTTTGGTAAGAACTTGGACTTCTGGGAAGCAGTCCTTGATTCCTGTAATGGAAGACCCTTCTTTTCAGCTGTTAGAATGGTCCAAATTATACTGGCCAACTACACAAAGTAGTGAGTTTCCCAATCCTGCAGGTATGTGTTCAGGCTAAGGCAGGATAGTCTCTTGTACACATACAATAGAGAAGATTTTATAAGCATCAATGCATAAACATTGAGGGTTCTTTCTGGTACCAAGAGACCGAGTGTATGAAAAAGAAATGGTGGGAGGTTAACTTGCTGTTAACCTTCCTAAAAGAAAATCTTTTCTCAAGCACATGCTCCTTTTATAATCACTTTTGATGATTTGTTAAGTCTGAACTGTACTCTTTTTTTAGGGTTCTGAATTAATAATCTTCTCCCTCCATCTTATTTTCTATTAGTCATCAATTTCAAACTCTTCCAATTAAGTTTTTTGCTGTTACCTTACACTGGAAATATTTGTTCCTACCTTTCCATCGTTACTGAGTGTTACATGTTTCTCATGGAACTCTATTCTTAGTTTTTATTCCTTTTTAACACCTTTCTTAAAACACTTTATGCAGGAATATTTCATGATAATGTAACTTATTTCTTTCTTATTTTGCATCCTCAGTTTCTTTCACCATACAGGCTTATACTAGGCTTATACTGTCATAATTTTTAACTGCTTACTGTTTTTTTCTTAATAAGATTTCGCTTCCTAGGTAAGTTATGTTTTATTGGGTAGGGAATTTACTTTCTAATTTTTATGTATTTCCGATGTCCTGTGGATTCTATGTTGCAATAGTTTGTGTTTATTGTTGCTGTTGGTACTTAAATTACTAAAGTGTTGGTTGCAAAATAATGTTACAAGTTTCTAGGGAAAGAAACATTTATATTCACAGTTACTTTCATATTAACATTTGCCACTTCTGTGTGTTCTGGGATTTTGTTTAAGGTTCTGCCATTACTGCAGTGGCCACATCCGTGTTTCATGGTCCACCCAGGTGCCATCTTCATCATGCCCTCATACCTCATGGGAAAGGTGGGCGTTCCTCAGTCAGTGGCATTGTGGCAACTGTGTTTGGAGCAACAGGATTCCTGGGTCGATATGTTGTCAACCACCTTGGTAAGTAACTTCCTTGAGTTCAGTATACTCTCTTGCCATTGATCAGGATTGCCTGATGAAAAGCTAAGAGCTATGTTTCTCTTGATTTTAAAAGTATTTTGAATTTTACCTTTCTTGTTATTATGTTATTTTTATTGCTGTGGCATTAAGAGTATACCCATGCTTCCATATAGGACATTAAGATGGGAATACTGGACTCTGAAAAAGTTATGGCATTTTTAGCATGGCAAAATATGCTTTTTGTTAAATATAATATCAATTCACATATTATACTAAAATTTAAATATTTATCAAATATGTATCCCTATTGTGTTGATGTTTTGTTTTGTTTTTTGAGACAGAGTCTTACTTTGTTACCCTTGGTAGAGTGCCCTGGCATCATAGCTCGCAGCAACCTCAAACTCTTGGGCTCAAGTGATCCCTTTGCCTCAGCTTCCCAAATAGCTGGGACTACAGGTGCCTGCCACAACGCTCAGCTATTTTTAGAGATGGAGCCTTGCTTTTGCTTAGGCTGGTCTCACCCATCTTGGCCTCCCAGAGTGCTAGGATTATAGGCATGAGCCACCGCCTATGATGTTGATGTTAGTCCTTATTTTAATCCGTTCTCTTTTAGGACGTATGGGATCACAAGTGATCATCCCCTATCGGTGTGATCCATATGACATCATGCACCTTCGTCCCATGGGTGACCTGGGCCAGCTTATCTTTCTGGTAAGAGCTTTTATGACTGATAATTGGAATTGACAAATGTAAATTACTAAGGTCATTTTGAGGAGTAAGAAGCAGAAGAATAAAGCGACAATTTTCATCCCAAATGAACCAAGTGCATCCTCCATTCACAGGGCATTCTTTCAGCTAGGGTCCTGCATTTGTTTTGTCATGTATTTTTTTTTTCTGTGAAGGACCAGATAGTAAATATTTTAGGCTTTGCAGGTCATAAAATCTTTATCATAATTATTCAGCTCCTCCTTTGTAGCCTGGCAGCAGCCCCATACACAAAATGTAAACAAAAGGGACTGATTGGGTTCCAATGAAAATTAGTTCACAAAGTTAGGCTGCAGATCAGATTGGCCTGTGGGCTGTATATAGTTTGCTAACCTTTGCTGTAGACTATGCAATCTAGTATGGTAGTCACTAGCCTTGAAATGTGGCTAGTTTGAATTGAATATGCTGTAAGTGTAAAACAGATACCAGATTTTAAAGGCCTTCTATGAAGAAAATAATGCATAATGTATCATTAATAATTGTTGATATTTACTACATATTGAAATAATAATTTGGATGTATTAGGTTAAATGAAATATATTATTAAAATGAATTTTACTTGTTTCGTCTTACTAGTAAATGTGGCTAGTAGAAAATTCAGAAAGTAGAATATTCACAAAGTAGAAAATTCAGAATTACATATATGCCTCATTTTATATTTCTATTGCACTAGACAAAAAAAAAATCACAAATAGGTGATATATTACAACTTGGTCTGTTTAGCATAGATTTAATTTAGAACAGTTCTTTCTGAGCATTCCCTTGTCATTCTTTAATCTACAGATTCTGCCTTTAGATCAGTAGTTGCCAGTGGGGCAAAGCATGGGGCAAGGGGTAGGGAGGAGTGTTTTAGGGGACAGATTAACAATGCCTGGGGCTCTTTGGTTGTCATGGTGATTGGAGAATCATAGTGTTTATTAGAGGTCAGGGTTGCTAATTATCCTAGGGAGTACAGGACAGTCCCTTTCTACAAAGAATTGTGCTGCCCTAGATGCCGACTGCTAACCTATTGATTGTATTTCCTGAGCCATGAAGCTTGGGTTTACTGTTTTTATAGCTAACTTTCTACTTTTATCACCCTATGAGCGCTTCCATTTGTACACTTTCCCTTTTAAAAAATGTGTGGTAAACATCCTTAATATTTCTTGTATTTAATTCTCAAATCGATTAAAAAATGTGTGGTAAACATCCTTAATATTTCTTGTATTTAATTCTCAAATCGATTTGCACATCAATTATTTATAATCACTTTAAATTTCAACCTTTTTTTTTTTTTTAAATTTGATGGAGAATTTTACTGTGTTGTTGAGGCTGGTCTCAAAACTTTGGGGCTCAAGTAATCCTTCCCACTCAGCCTCCTGAGTAGCTGTTGGCTTATTTTTAACAACATTTTTGTTTATTCTTTGCTGAACATTCACAAGCTAATACTTATATTGGAAATTTCTTGTTTCTAAAATGTTTTTCTGTTCTGAAATCTTATTATCAAATATCTTCTAGGTAATATAGTTACAGGAGCTTAGCTTTTTCCTGTTTCTCTGTGACTTAAGTTTATTGGTCATCTTGTCAGTGTCTCAAAATTAAAGTATTTCAAAAGTGATAGGTGAAACCTTTTGTCAGCTTGCAAATGCAGAACATAGGAATTGAGCCACGTAATAGTTATTCCATTCTTTCTATAGAATATTATTTACTGAGTATTTGGGGTTGAGCTGAGCTTTGAGCATTTTTGTTTATTTGTTTTTTAAATTTCAGGTTAATATGAGGATACCAATAACCACGTCATTGGTTTGTTAGATAGAGTCCCTTTTGTAGCTGTGTTCCGCACTCCAAAGGGGGTACCATACACCCCTATCTTGTTCCCATTCAATGGGAGCCCCCAACCCTTCCTTTTCTCTCCCCTCCTTCAACTTGAATTGAGATGAGTTTTCTGCTCTGTGGGCATGAGTTGGATTGTCTCCTGGCATGTTTTGATGAACAAGATCATGGGGATCTCACAGTCTTAGGTGTTAAGTATTTATCTATGTGTTTATTTTTGAGAAGGATGGGCCATGTTGGGTGTTGGGTGCTGATTTCCCCACTTTAGTCTTTGAAACTGCTGTCTGAATGGCCACTTGGTTGGTTTATCAAACTTCTTATTCCTCCCGGGCATGATCTTTGAGAATTAAATTTCCTTTTGATTTCTCTCTAGGGCTCATAGGCTATTCATGCAGTTATGCCTCAGGTTCTTCTACTAAGTCATCTTGGATCCTTCCTATCCTACCCTTGTCATCTTTTCTGAAAAAGTCTTTTAAAAATCTCTTTATGTGTAGAACTACTTTTTGTTGAGTATGCCACTCACTATTGTATTATAGATGTTATTATATATATTTAATCCTCACAATAACCTCATGAGATAGGTTTTTTTTTTTTTTTTTTTTTTTGAGATAGAGACTCCCTTTGTCACCCGCAGTAGAGTGCTGTGGCATTGTAGCTCACAGTAACCTCAAACTCTTGGGCTCAAGCGATGCTCTTGCCTCATCCTCCTTGTAGCTGAACTACAGGCACCCGCCACAATGCCCAGCTAGTTTTTCTATTTTTAGAAATACTAAGCAGGCTGGTCTTGAACTCGTGAGCTCAAGCAATCCACCTGCCTCAGCCTCCCAGAGTGCTAGGATTACAGGCATGAGCCACTGCACCCAGCCCCTAGGTTGTATTTTCTAATTTTACAGGAGGCCCTGAGAGATAATTCGTAACAAGTTAGCACTTGACAGATTGGAATTTGCATTCCTGTCTGACTCCAAAGCTACTATTTTATATTATCTGTTGTAGGCCACTCTCCACTGTCAGTTCTTACTCTCCTGGTGGGGCTTTATTGTTTTGTTCTTGAATCTGAGTTTGTAGTCCTTCCCTACTTTTCTAAATTGTATAGGTAGGTGTTTCAGTATATTCTCATTTATTTTCTCTCTCTCTCTTCCCTTTCCTTCCCTCCTTCCTTTCTCTTTTCCCTTCTCATTCCTTTTCCCCTTCTCATTCCCTTTCCCTCCCATTGTACTGACTCATACATACGCCCTTAGTATTTGGCCCTAGGAAATTCTTTTTACTTATTATTTTCCATTGAGATGCTTACAACACTTCTATTTTAACACATAAACCTTTATGCCTTTGTGTAGGGGTTACTTAATAACCAGTCTTTATGCTGTATAAATTTATTACCGTATATACTCGAGTATATACAGTAATCTAATTATAGACTACCCAGAATTATGCTTTTACACTGAAACTCGCCATTAGCATGCCCTGAAGTTTTAGGTATTTCATTTTTCTCTGACTTTTGTTTTCATGTCTGTAAAGAAAAAATTAATTCTTTGCAGATGGTGTTAAAAAAAATTCAAAGTTTTTTTTAAAAAGCTAGAAATTACTAGATCTTCAATTATTAGGAAGGAAAGAGTTATGTAAGAAAATATTAACAGGGGCTGCACCTGTGGCTCAGTGGGTAGGGCGCCGGCCCCATATACCAAGGGTGGCGGGTTCGAACCCATCCTCAGCCAAACTGCAACAAAAAATAGCCTGGCGTTCTGGCAGGTGCCTATGGTCCCATCTACTTGGGAGGCTGAGGCAAGAGAATTGCCTAAGTCCAGTGTTAGCCTTTAAAAGATACTCTTCCTGTCTTCAGTCTGTAAATGATTGCTGCAGAAAAGGAAATTTTCTTTACTTCTCAAACAACCTGTGATTCTTTGACTATATTTCAGGAACAGAACAGAGACTTGCTTATTGGATTCCTTTACACATTTTGGGGGGAGTAGAGGGTGGACAAAGACTAATATGCTCCCTTAAAAATGAACAGTCTTTTTTCTAGTTCTGTCAAAGTATTCCTGACCTATTTGACCCTCTTTTGACCAAGTATACTTTGACCTATTTGTCTTCAGAAGAGTCAGAGCATCAGCAGGGAATTTGAGACCTCAGAATCATTTCTGTTATAAAATGGAGCCTGTATAAAATGGAATCATATTATGACTACAGCTGATGACCCATTTTGAAACTGCTCTGGGGCAAAGGGCTCTAGATGTGTAAAACACTGAGGTGTGCCCCTGTGTTTGCATCTGCTTGGCTACCGCTCTTATAGGAATGGAATGGAAGAGATAAAGAATCTATCCGACGAGCAGTGGAGCACAGCAATGTGGTCATCAATCTTATTGGACGTGACTGGGAAACCAAGTGAGTCTTTGCCTCTCATTTCTTCTTGTATAAGTCTCTCTTAGGTTTCTTTAGAACTTTCTTGGGCACATTCTGTATGCCAAGCATCATAGTGAAATTTTCAATTAGTCAATAAGAGCTGATTGAATAGCCACTATAAACACATACCCAGTGACACACCTTAGGAGATTTATTTGACCACAGGTCTTTTAAGTCAGCAGTGTGATGTATTAGTGTGGCTAGTGTTACCATCTTGATAGAATGCTGTTGGACCTGTGCTTGGCTCTGTCCATCTGGGATGGGTTTAGGAAGTAAGATTTTTCCTGTTTCACTGTTTATTAAGCTGAACATTGGTTTTTTGTGTGGACAATGTTCTAGATCTCTTCTCCAAATTGTTAATTGAAAATGGCATAAATATTGATTTGAACAGTTCTTTTTAGCCTTTTGGTAGATTATCAACAAATAATGTTTTAATCCTATAGTTCCACAACACTTTGTTTATACCTCTATTTTAAAATGCATTTATTAAAGTTTAATTTAGATTTATTTATACTTATCTTTCTCATTAAATATCCTTTTAAGTTCTTTGAAGACTTGGAGGGTCTTATTCAACTTTTTATCCTCTGTAATGACTAACACAGTACATAGTACAGAGTAAACATTTAGTTAATGTTCTTGAATTAATTTTTTTTTTTTTTTGAGATAGAGTCTCAGGCTGTTGCCCTGAATAGAGTGCCATGGTGTCATAGCTCACAGCAACCTCCAATTCAGGCTCAAGCGATCCTCTTGCCTCAGTTTTTGTATTTTTAGTAGAGACAGGGTCTCACTTTTTGCTCAGTCTGGTCTCGAACTCTTAAATGCAAACAATCACCTGCCTTGGCCTCCAGAGTGTTGGGATTACAGGTGTGAGCCACTGCGCCTGGCCCTGTTCTTGAATTAAATTGGTGACTCACTTAAAGAATTAGAAAAAGAATATAACAAACCCAAAGCTAGCAGAAGGAAAAAAATAAGAAAGCTCAGAGAAGAACTAAATGGAATGAAAAACAAAAAGTAAACCAAACAAAAAAACTGCTATACCGTATACAAAGGATTAATGAAACAAAAAGTTTGTTCTTTGAAAAGATAAACAAAATAAATATACTACTAGCTACAATAATCAGAAATAGAAAAGACTCCAGTAAGCTCAATCAGAAATATAAAAGGAGACATTACAACTGATACCACAGAAATATAAAATATTATCCATGGCTACTATGAAAAACTTTACACACAAAAACTAGAAACCTAGAGGAAATGGATAAACTCTTAGAAACACACAACTCCCAAACCTGAATCAGAATGAAATAGAAATCCTGAACAGACTAATGATGAGTAGCAAGATGAAGACAGTAATAAAAAATACCCCAACAACAAAAAAAGCCCTAGCCCAGATGGGTTCGTGGCTAAATTCTACCAGACCTGTAGAGAACTGGTACCCATTCTACTGAAACCGTTTGATATCGTCACGAAGATGGAACCCTGTTTAACTCACTTTATAACACCAGTGTCACCTTGACACCAAAGCTAGGAAAAAGTACCACAAAAAATAAAACTACAACTAATATCTCTTACGAATATAGATTAAAAATCCTCAACAAATGCTAGCAAACCACATTCAACAGCACATCAAAAAGATAATCCACCATGAGCAAGTGAGTTTCATCCTAGGGATGCAAGGATGGTTCAATATATACAAGTCAAGAAATGTGATTCACCACATAAACAGAAGTAAAAACAAGATCATATCATATGATAAGGTCAATAGATGCAGAAAAAGCATTTGATAAAATTCAGCATCACTTCATGATAAAAGCCCTCAACAAAGTAGGCATAAAAGGAACATATCTCAAAATCATGAAAGCCATATGTGGCAAACCTACAGCCAACATCATACTGAATGGGGAAAAATTTAAAGCATCCCCCCAAGTACTGGATGGAAGAAGACAAGGGTACCATTGTCACCACTTTTATTCAACATAATACTGAAAGTCCTAGCCAGAGCAGTCAGGCAAGAGAAAGAAAGGGCATCCAAATTGGTAAAGAGGTCAACCTATCCGTGTTTGCTGACAGTGTGATTTTTTTTTTTTTTTTTTTTTTTTTTGAGATAGAGTGTCATTTTGTCACCCTTGGTAGAGTGCTGTGGTGTCATAGCTCTCAGCAACCTCAAAATCTTGGGCTCAAGCAATTCTCTTGCCTCAGTCTCCCAAGTAGCTGGGACTTTAGGCGCCTGCCACAACTTCTGCTATTTTTCTTTTTTTTAAGAGATGAGGTCTCGCTCTTGGTTAGGCCTGGGCAATAGAGTGAGACCTGGTCTGTAGAAAAAAAAAAAAAAGAAACTTGAGTGTAATGAATTCTAATACTGTAATGAAAATCAGCTTCTCACAGAAACCAAAATCCTAAGTCTGGAATTCTTAATGATTCATTTTTTTTCTCTTCCAGGAACTTTGATTTTGAAGATGTTTTTGTGAAGATTCCCCAAGCCATTGCTCAAGCTTCCAAGGAAGCTGGAGTTGAAAAATTCATTCATGTTTCCCATTTGAATGCTAATATTAGAAGCTCTTCTAGGTATTTGAGAAATAAGGTTAGTACATGTATCAAGTTGATTTGGGAAGTGGTTCACAGAACTAGAGTTGGTGGGAAGGTGCTGGTAAAGAGATTGGGATGGGCTTGGCACCCATAGCTCAGTGAGTAGGGCGCCAGCCATGTACACTGAAGCTGGCAGGTTCAAGCTAGCCCAGGTCTTGCTAAACAATGACAACTGCAACCGAAAAATAGCCGGGCATTGTGGTGGGCACCTGTAGTCCCAGCTACTCGGGAGGCTGAGGCAAGATAATTGCTTAAGCCCAAGCGTTTGAGGTTGCTGTGAGCTGTGATGCTACGGCACTCTACCGAGGGCAGCATAGTAAGACTCTGTCTAAAAAAAAAAAAAGAAGAAGAGGTTGGGACTGCAGATATGAGATTGAGAAAGCAGGTTCCGGAGAAGGTGAAAGAAGGTGAGCACCAAAGCGTAGAGGTGGCACTGCTTCTCCCTTCTGGTAAGAGAGAGGAGAAAATGGTGCTTCACACACCTGTGTTTGTAGATTTAGTGGTGAGACATCACAATGGTGGTGTGAGTGGAAAGGAAGACTGGACAAGGTCTTAAAATGTTCATTGAACAAGAGAGCTTCTAGGGAGTTAGTAGATGATAACAAGTAAGGATGTTGAGCAGTGGAGACCAGGAAGGTTAATGACTCTATCCCTGACCTCATCTGGATAGGTATGTACTGCCACCACTTCGTTAGTTAGCTGGCTGCACCATGGTCTTTTTCCTGGCAGGCTGCTAGATTGTTGACACAAACCAGAGAATCTGAAAATGAAGGGTGGAAAAATTCTACTCTGATCTTCTTTCTTCTTCAACATAAACTTCCATAAAGTAAAAATGGGGGAAAAACAATAAAATATAAAAGGAACAGGGCATTTTTGTGTGTTATTAAAAAAAAAATAACTGAGTTTTATTAATCATATCATTACCTTTATCTGGAGGAAAATATGACCTTTCAATTACAAGTAGTTTCCTGATAGTAGAAAGAAGGGAAACTATGTTTACTGATCTCAGAGCTCAGAACAGTTTTGTGTGGTTATTTATTTAGGCTGTTGGAGAGAAAGAAGTGAGAGATGTATTTCCAGAAGCCATTATCATAAAGCCAACAGACATCTTTGGAAGAGAAGATAGATTCCTCAATCATTTTGCAAGTATGTATTCTTTCTGAATAGTAGAAGAAAATGATACTGATTAACCAAGTTGAAGTTGAGCATGAGCTAGTTGTATTCTCTAATGGACAGACTAAGGTTGTAGATTTCTTTTCTCCCACAGTCAATATCGTCTTGCTACTCAGTATCAAAAGAAGCAGCTTAGATTAATAGAGCATGACAATGGGAGTCAGAGGCCTGAGTTTAAATTTGACTCTGTGATCTTGGCAAGATGTTAGACTATGGTACAGAGTGATCTCACTGCCCTAAAATTCCCTGTGTTCTACCTATGTGTCCCTCTCACAACCACTGATCTTTTCACTATATTTATAGTTTTGCCTTTTCTAGAGTGTCATGGAATTTTAATCATACAGCATACAGCTTTTTTAGATCGATGCTTTTCACAATATGCATTTACAGTTCCTTCATGTCTTTTCATGGCTTGGTGGCTCATTTTTTTCTGTAGCTGAATAATATCCCTTTGTGTGCATCCCATTGTATGGATGCTGGTTTATCTAGTGTTGATGCTTTTACCTTGTTTTTCTTCCTGTTGCTGTGTCTGCTTACATTCTATATCAATTTCTACATTTTTTTTTTAAAGTGCATTAAAGGAGACATAATATAAAATTTGCCATCTGCTATGGATTAGATTGTGTGCCCTCCCAAATTCATATATCGAAGCCTTAACTCCTAATATGACTTTGTTTGGAGATAGGGATTTGGGGAGATATTTAAGGTTAAGTAAGGTCATAAAGGTGGGATCCTACTTCAGTGGGACTGGTGACCTTATAGGAAGAGGAAGAGAGAAGAGGTCTTTTTCTCTCCCTGTGTGCACATCCTGAGCAAAGGCCATGTGAGGAAATAGTTAAAAGTCAGCTGTGCACAAGCCAGGCAGAGGGCCCTCCCCAGGAACTATGTTGGCTGGCCTTGATCTTGCAGCCTCGAAAACAGAAAATAAATTTTTGTTATTTAAGCGATCCAGTCTGTGGTATTTTATTTGGTACCAAGAAGTGGGGTGCTGCTGTGATGACTACCTGAAAGTGTGGCAGTGGAACAGGGTAATGGGGAGAGGCTAAAAGAGTTTCGAGGTGTATGTTAGAAATGTGGACATTAAAGGCAGTGTGAAAAGGTCTTAGTTGGAAATGAGGAACATGTTATTGGAAACTGGAGGTAAAGAACTTGACTGCATTGTGTTCTAGTAGAAGGTAGAACTTTCCAGTGATAAAATTGTTCATTTAGCTGTGAAGATTTCTAAGCAAAATGTTAAAGGGACACTTTGGCCCCTTCTGACTGCTCATAGTAAAATGAGAAAAGAGAGAGATGAATTGAAGAAATAGTGTTAAGCAAAAAGGAACCAGTTGGAAAATAGATGACAATGGTAATATTTTATTTGTGCTTTTTAAGCCATTTCCCCAACGTGAGACTAGCATGCTGTTTCCAGTGCGCCTCTGACCTGCATCAGGAGGGCTTGGATGCTACTGTCTGTGAGAATGTGGTGGGGACTTTGCCCACTGTTTTGGGTTTCTCTCAGCTTTGTGCTTGGAGAGCTTTCAGGGTAGTGGAGGAGGAGTGTCAGCCCAGCACCTGCAATACCCAGGGACTTGTGGGAGGACAGACACTGTCATGTCTATTAAAGTTGTTTGAACAAAAAAAAAAAAAAGAAAGAAAGAAAGAAAAAAGACCCAGGCCAGGTGCAGTACCTCACGTCTATAATCTCAGCACTCTGGGAGGCTGAGATGAGTGGATTGCCTGAGTTCGTGAGTTCAAGATCAGCCTGAGCCAGAGCGAGATCTCATCTCTAAAAATGGTTGGGTGTTGTGGCGAGTGCCTGTAGTCCCAGCTACTTGGGATGCTGAGGCAAGAGAATCAGTTAAACCTAAGAGTTTGAAGTTGCTGTGAGCTGTGACTTCATGGCACTCTATAGAGGCTGACAAATGGAGACTCTGTCTCCAAAAAAAAGGTACAGTTCAGTAGTATTGAAATGTTCACATTGTGGCTGGGCTTGGAGGTTCATGCCTGTAATCCTAGTACTCTGGGAGGCCAAGGGCCAAGGCAGGTGGATTGCTTGAGTTCAGGAGTTCAAGACCAGCCTGAGCAAGAAACTCCATTTCTTCTAAAAATAGGAAAACCTAGCCAGGAATGGTGGTGGGTACCTGGAATCCCAGCTACTTAAGAGGCTGAGGCAGGAGAATTGCTTGAATCCAGGAGTTTGAGGTTGCTGTGAGCTATGATGCCACGGCACTCTACCCAGGGTGATAGAATGAGACTTTGTCTCAAAAAAAAAAAAAAAAAAGATATTCACATTGCTCATGCAACCAATCTCCAGAACTTCTTCATCTTCTAAAACTGAAATACCTCTCCTATTAAACAACTCCTTCCTTCCTTCTCCCAGACTCTGGCAGCTACTGTTCTGCTTTCTGTTTCTAGAAATTTGACTATCTTATGTAAGTAAAATCATAAAATCATACAGTAGTTGTTTTTTCGTAACTGACTTATTTTACTTTCCATAATGTCCTCAAAGTTCATTTGTGTTATACCATGTCATATAGGCCGAGGTGGTGTGATAAGATTTCCTTTCTTTTTAAAGCTGAGTAATATTCCATTGTATGCACATATTACATTTCATTTAACCATTCATCCATCAGTGAGAGTGTGGGTTGCTTCCACCTTTCAGTTATTGTAAATAATGCTGCTGTGACCATGGTTGTACAAATAATCTCTTTGAGACTACACTTTCAGTTTCAGGGGGTGTATACTGAGAAGTGGAATTCTGGAACATATGGTATATCTATTTTTACTTTTTTTTATAAACCACCATAGTGCTTTCCACAGTGGCTGCCATAATTCTCACCAAATAATGCATAAGATTCAAATTTCTGTATATCCTTGTCATCATTTGTCATTTTCTGGGTTTTTTGTTGGTAGCCAATCTATTGGTTGTAAAGTAGTATCTCATTGTGTTTTAATTCACCTTTCCTTAATGATCAGTGATGTTGAGTATCTTTTCATGTGCTTGTTGGCCACTTGTATATCTTGTTTAGAGAAATATCTGGCTCGGTGCCTGTAGACAGCCACTAGGGTTCCAGCCACAAACTCCAGAGCTGGCAGATTTGAATACAGCCCAGGCCTGCCAAACAACAATGACAACTACAACAAAAAAAATAGCTGGGCATCAGTAGTGGCGGGCGCCTGTAGTCCCAAATACTTGGGAGGCTGAGGCAAGAGAATCACTTAAGCCCAAGAGTTTGAGGCCATGGCACGCTACTGAGGGTGAAATAGTGAGACTCTGTCTCAAAAAAAAAAAAAAAAAGAAAAGAAAAGAAAAAGAAAAAAAATATCTGTTCATGTCCTTTGCTCATTTTTATTTGGGCTGTATGGTTTTTTGTTGTTGTTGAGTTCTTTATATAGTATGGATATTAAACCCCGATTTGCAAATATTTCTCTAATTTTGTACATTGTCTTTTCACTCTTTTGTATCTTTTGATGTGCAATTTTTTTTATTTTGTAGTTAGTTCAATTTATCTATTTTTACTTTTGTTGCCTGTGCTTTTAAGAAATCAGCGCCAAGTCCAATGTAATGAAGCTTTCCTCCTACGTTTTTGTCTAAGGGTTTCTTAGTTTTTAGCTTTTAGGTTTACATCTTTGATCCATTTTGTTAGTTTCTGTATATAGTGTGAGATAAGGGTCCAAGGGTCCAATTTCATTCTTCTGCCTGTGGATAATCCTTGTTAAAAAGACTGCTCTTTCCCTATTGAATGGTCTTGGTGTCCAAATTCTTTTTCTTTTCTTTTCTTTTTTTAAATTTCAGATTGATGTAAGGGTACATATAATTAGATTACACTGTTTGCATTTGTTAGGTAGAATCCAAATTGTAGTTGAACCCTTCACCCAGGAAATGTGCCATATGCTCTTACATTGTGCCCGTTAGGTGGTAGCACATCAAACGCCCTCCCTTCTCTGCCTTCCCTCTTCCTTCCCTCACAGTTTGGATGTAGTTGTATTTTTCTCTCATGGGCCTGCAGTTGTTTACCTATTGGTTTCCTATTAGTATTGAGTACATTGGATACTTGCTTTTCCATTCTTATGATATTTTACTTAGAGGAATGTTCTTCTCATCTATACAGGTAAGTACAAAAGATGTCAAGTCTCCCATCATCTCTCTCTCTCTCTTTTTTCATTTGGGACACAGTTCTAGTGTAAGTCTCCATCTTTTTATGACTGCATAGTATTCCATGGTGAACATATACCACAGCTTATTTATCCAATTCATGGGTTGATGGGCACTTGGGTTGATTCCACTTCTTGGCAATTGTGAATTGAGCTGCAGTAAACATCCCAGTGCAAATGTCCTATGGTAAAAAACTTTTTTTCCTTCTGGGTAGATACCTAATTATGAGATTGTGGGGTCAAAAGGAAGGTCTACTTTTAATTGAGGACTCTCCATACTTCTTTTCCAAAGAGGCTGCACTAGTTTGCAATCCCACCAACAGTGTAAAAGTATTCCCTCCTCTCCACAACTGTGCCAACATCTGCAGCTTTGGGACTTTGTAATGTGGGCTATTCTCTCTGGGGTTAAGTGATATCATGTGTTTGTAGACCATTCATCTGTCTTCTTTAGAGAAGGTTCAGTTCATGTCTCTTGCCCATTGATAAATGGGATTATTGACTCACGATAGATAAAAGGTTGAAATCTAAGACATGAAACAATAAAAGCGCTAGAAGAAAGTGTGGGAAGAATTCTTGGGTTTGACCTGGGGTAAGATTTTATGAAGAAGACTCCACTGGCAATCTCTGTAACAACAAAAATAAATAACTGGTACTTAATTAAGCTAAAAAAAGCTTCTGCACAGCTAAGGGCACAACAATTAAAGCAAACAGACAGGCTTCAGAAGGGGAAAAGGTATTTTCATATTATAAATCTGACTAAGGGCTAGTAACCAGAATCTACAGAGAATGCAAACTAATAACTTTTTTTTCCTTTAAAAGGAAGTTAAATTCATGTATTGGGCTGACTTTCAATAGCTCACACAGAGGGAGCTGCTGTGTGTGCTACATAGGAAACCCCAACTCAGAAGCAGTTCGTCTGGGAATGGTTTAGCACCAGGTTCCCCAGGAACCTGTGTTGTGTGTTGGTTGTATGACAGGCAAGGAGGCAGCTCCCTTTCTGACTGCACCCACTTTCCCAGGACTAGGGGTGTTTTGCATGGACCAGTGTCTGTGGTGCACTGTGGGGACCTGCCAATGAGGGGGGAGGAATTCATGACAACCCACTAGGGGATGGTGAGGGGAGACAGCTAAATTTCTCCATTTATTCATTTGTTTATTCATTTATTTATTTATTTTTGAGACAGCATCTCATTCCCTCACTCTGGGATTGAGTGCAGTAGCATCATCATCCAGCCTGCCACAACACCCGGGTAATTTTTCAATTTTTGGTAGAGAGGGGGTCTCACTCCCACTGCAGCTGGTCTCCAATTTCTCAGCTCAAAGTGATCCTCCTGCTTTGTCCTCCCAGAGTTGTATTATTACAGGTGTGGGCCACCATGCTTGGCCAAATTGCTTCTTCTTTTTCAAGATTGTTTTGGCTGGTTGGGGTCCCTTTGAATTTCATATGAATTGTAAGATGTTTTTCTGTATTTCTGTAAAAGATAGGCTGTTGGAATTTTGATAGGGATTGTATTAATCTACAGGTTGCTTTGTGTAGTACTGACATCTGCCTTAGTCTATTTTATGTTGTAACAAAATACCTAAGATTGGGTAATTTATAAAGAAAAGAAACTTATTTCTCACTGAAAGCTGGGAAGTTCAAGATCAAAGCACCAGCACCTATTGAGGGCCTTCTTGCTGTGTCCTCATGTGGTGGAAAGCAGGGCAAAAGGGACACATCTATGTCCTCATATGGCAGAAAGACAGAACAGCAAACTGGCTGAATGCTCTGTGATCCCACTTGTGAGGGAGGAGCCCTCATGGCCTGATCACATCTTAATACTGTCATGATGGCAATGCTTGAATTTTGGAGGGGACACATTCAAACCTTAGCAACATCTTAGTATTCAGTCTTCTAATCCATAAACGTGGGATGCCTTTCCATTTAATTATGTCTCCTTTAATTTCTTTCAGTAATGTTTTGTAGTTTTCATTGTACATATAATCTTTGCCATCTTAAGTTTATTTCTAAGCATTTTGATGCTATTATGAATAATTTCTACTTTTAGATGCTTAAAAAGCCTCATTTTGTCTTTACATTTTAATCTGTTTAGGACATGTTTTAGTTTACAGTGAGGAGTGAGCCATTGTCTTTGAAATTTATTTTTTTGGCCAAGCCTGGTGGCTCACCCCTATAATCCTAGCACTCTGGGAGGCCAAGGCAGGTGGATTGCCTAAACTCAGGAGTTTGAGACCAGCCTGAGCAAGAGCAAGACCCCATCTCTAAATATAGCCAGACTTTGTGGCAGTCCCACAGCTACTTAGGAGGCTGAGGCAAGAGGATCACTGAAGTTTGAGGTTACTGTGAGCTATGACGCCACAGCACTCTACGTAGTGTGACAAAGTGTGACTCTGTCTCCAAAAAAAAAAAAAAAGAATTACTTTTTCAAATAACAGAACAATTGTTCTAGCAGCATGTATCAAATATTTCAATTTCCCACAGATTTTTAGTACTTTATTTGTCCTACACAAAATTCATGTTTTTGAACATGAACTTTTTCTAAGTTATCTGTGCTGTGTCACTCTTCTGTTCCTGTGTTCCTCCTTAGAGTAGGTGCAGATATGTGGGTCTTAAACAGCACCTGTTACCTTTTCAGGAATTTTCTCGTTCTTTCTCTTGCCAGATATCCGTTCCTTTATTGGTGTGCCTCTTATTTCCTTGGGCCGGAAGGCAGAGAAACAACCAGTATATGTAAGTACCCTAGATCAAGGGGCTTTAGCTGGATTCAGATTTGGGTGATGAGGTTTCTAGTTTTGTCTTAATCTAGTAACTCCATTTTCTTTTTGTGAATTTGTTTCACCTGGTCACTCAATGTTTTCACTTGTTCATTGATTTAAGAAAAATTTATTGATCTCTGAATGTGGTGGGCATACATCAAAGAGGAACCTAATCTAGACTTGGGTTTCTCATAAGAAATGACATTTAGGGTGAGACTTTAAAGATGATTAAAGGTGGCTCAGCACCTGTAGCTCAGCTGCTAGGGCGCCAGCCATAAACACCAGAGTTGATGGGTTCGAATCCAGCCTGACCTTGCCAAACAACATGACAACTCCAACCAAAAATAAAATAGCTGGGCATTGTGGTGGGCGCCTGTGGTCGCAGCTACTCGGGAGGCTGAGGCAAGAGAATCGCTTAAGCCCAAGAGTTGGAGGTTGCTGTGAGCTGTGATGCCCCGGCACTCTACCAAAGGCGACAAAGTGAGATTCTGTCTAACAAAAAAAAAAAAAAAAAAAAAGATGATTAAAGGTAAGTCAGACGAAGGGGAATTGAGGAAACATATGGCATGCAGAAGGAACAGCGTTTATAAGAGCCCACAGGTGAAAGAGCCTGTTGGATTCCAAGTGAGGTTGAACCAGTAGTGGTACTGTTGATGCTCCAGAGCAGACACTTTTTTGTTACGGGGCCTGGTGGAGGACATTCGGCAGCATCTCTGGCCTCTAGGCAAAGATGGCGGTTGCTGCTACTCCCCAAGCCCTCCCCTCCCTCAAGTTGTAACACTAAAAATGTCTCCATTCAGTTGTCACTTGTCACCTGGGGTCTAAAATCACTCCCAGTTGAGAAACATAGGTTCTAAAACCATCTAAAATTTCTATTTTTGAAACCAAATTGAAATGGTAGAATATCAGCAATTCCACATGGTTTGGCCTCCTAGTTGCTGTTAGCTTAGGATCAGAATTGGGAAGAAGGGTGAGAGATGAGATTGGCAAGCAGATCAGAAAGGCCAGGGCCACATGATGATAAGTACATCCTACTCAGGAAAATACTTAGGAGAGCCTTCTAATGCAGGGATTATTTCAGCTCTTGAGAAGTTTTTAAAGCTTTCTGCAAATAGGCAATGCCATTATTTTAATTCTATCACATCTTTATTGTGATTGGTGTGACCTGCTTTCTCCTTATCTTATGATTTCTTATAGGTTGTAGATGTATCAAAAGGAATTGTTAATGCAGTTAAGGATCCAGACGCCAAAGGGAAAAGCTTTGCTTTCTTTGGGTAAGTGCCAAGAATTTGGTTTTAAAATTGTTTTGTTAAAGTGAAGAAATCAGGGCTGGGTGCAGTAGCTAACACCTGTAATCCTTTCTTTCTGGGAAGTAGAGGCAGGTGGATTGCTTGAGCTCAGCCTGAGCAAGAGGCCATCTCTACTAAAAATAGAAAAACTAGCCATATAATAGAATTCTATTCAACAATAAAAAGAAATGAAATACTGATATATTTTGCATGTATGGATCTCAAAAACATTATGGTAAGAAAAGAAGCCAGCCACAGAAAATCACATATTATATGATTCCATTTATTGAAATATTCATAAAAGGCAACTCTAAGTAGATTTGTTATTGCCTGAGGCTGAGGGTAAGTAGACATGAAGGATCTTACTGGAATTAGGAAAAATACTCTAATATAAGCTGAGTAGTACTCCATGATATACATATACAGTGTTTTATTAATCCACTCATGAATTGATAGGCACTTGGGTTGATTCTTTGCAATTGTGAATTGTGCTGCAATGAACATTCAAAACAGAGCATAGTGGCTCATGCCTGTAAACCTAGCACTCTGGGAGGCTGAGGTGGGGGGATCACTTAGGAGTTTGAGATCAGCCTGAGCAAAGCAAGACCCCATCTCTACTAAAAATAGAAAAAATTAGCTGGGTGTGCCTATAGTCCCAGCTACTCTTTATGCTGCAGCAAGAAGATCACTTAAGCCTAGGAGTCTGAGGTTGCTGTGAACTAGACCGATGCTACTGCATTCTAGCCTGGGCGACAGAGCAAGACCCTGTCTTGGTAAACAGATAAACAAATAAACATACATTCAAATATATCTTTTTGAGGAAAAGTTGTCTTTTCCTTTGGGTAAATACCCAATAGTGGGATTGCTGGATTAGATAATATATCTATAATTATCTAATTATAGTGTTTTTCATAGAGGTTGTTCTAATTTGCAATCCCACCAACAATGTATAGACATTCCTTCTTCTGTGAATCCATGAAAGGATCTATTGCTTTTGGAATTTTTAATAAAAGCCATTCTAACTGGAGTAAAGTGTACTTCATTGTGGTTTTAATTTGCATTTCCCTGATAATTAGTGATGTTGAACATTTTTTCATATGTTTATTGGCCATTTGTCTTCTTTTGAGAAGCTAAAACTGGATGATGGTGATGATTGTACAACTTGGTAAATTTATTAAAAAATCATTGAATTAGTTAAAATGAGTGGATTTTAATGTATGTAAATTATATAATGAAAAATGTATGTAAATTATGTAATGAATAGCATTGACAAATTTTTGCCTCTGAAGCTTATAGATCAGTTGTGAGACTAATTTAATTTTAACAGGGAAAAGAAGACAAAGATATTTGCAACTAATTAATTAAGCAAAATGATAAAGAATAAATGTCCAAAAAGGAAAGTACTATGAATTGGAAAGAAAACTATAAGGAGGGAGTTGGCAACTATATTGGGTGCTGCCAAGGGGTTGAGTGAGCGGCAGCATGGAGATTCCTGTCATCTTAAGGACCTTAATGACCTCATTGGAGCATTGGGACAAAGGCCAAATGGGATTGCAGTGAGGCAACAGGCAGGCAACTCTTTAGAGAAGTTCCGCTATAAAAGGAAGCAGAGGAAAGGGATAAAGAGATGGTAAGGAAGATGAATTTGCTGCCATAGGAAGTCCCACTCTGGATTAGGAAGATTGCAGGGCTTGTTTATAAGTTGATAAGAATGGTCCAGGAAAGATAGCAGTTGATAACTCAGGAGATGGAGGCGTGAAAAAGGAGCAAAGCCCAGCCACGTGCAGTGGCTCACGCCTGTAATCCTAACACTCTGGAAGGCCGAGGCAGTGGATTGCTTGAACTCAGGAGTTTGAGACCAGCCTGAGCAAGAGTGAGACTGTGTCTCTACTAAAAAAAAAAAAAAAAAGAAAAACTGAGGCAAGAGAATCTCTTTGAGTCCGAGAGTTTGAGGTTACTGTGAGCTGTGACATCCTGGCACTCTACCATGGGCAACAAAGTGAGACTCTGTCTCAAAGAAAAAAAAAAGTCATTTAAAAAACAAAAAAGGTAAAGGAGCAAAGCCGTTCAGGAATGGAGAGGAATTAGTTACAGAGTGCAAGTGAAGATTTGGTTTCCATAAAAGGCAAACATTTCTTTTAATTTTAACAGGTAAAGGAAGGCAAAGATATTTGCAAGTGCAGGTAGGTTTGGTTATAGGAATTTAAAGAAGTATCCTTTATCATTGAAATTTAAGGATATTGTCACCCCAAACGAATGATTGAGTGGGTCAGAAAAGTACATGGAAAATGTAATGATGGAGGAGAAGATAGGAAATATTCTCAGGGAGACTGGGGAAGAGCATTTCCTAGGAGAGCATAGTAGGAATGCCCAGCAGAACTGAGGGTTCCGTTTGAAAGTACTGATCTAAAATACAAGGTGAAGTCAGTTAGCTCAGTTGTATTTGTTCTGCAACTGTGTCACTTTGGAGGTTCAGGCCCAGAGAAGGCACATATTTGGATGAACTAAAGTAAGGGTTTTGCTATATAGTAGAGAGGGGGCTGTGAGACCAGGTTTAGCTGAGGATATTTGCAGAGGAATGCCTACAATGCTGAACCACGAAATCTAAGCTGGGAAGGTCTTAGCTTTCAAAGTATCTTTCTCCATGAGTGAGGACACTCACACTTGTCTTCTAGTCACACTTACTGGAAGACAAAGTGCTTTAGAACAGCTGAAGAGGAAATATAATTAGTTTACCCATGGTATCAGTTTTGTTTGTCATTATACAAATTCAGGTTGTTCTTGGCCTAGCAATACATTACAGTATTATATATCCTGTAATGATCCTTACAAATCCTTTTGGAATTTGAAAGAAGCTATTTAAGGCTTTGTCTGATAGTTCCCTTAGCTTACATTTTCTTTTCTTTCTTTCTTTTTTCTTTTCTTTTTTTTTTTTTTTTGTAAAATATGTCAGAAGGATGAGGTTCTCACTGAACTTTATTTAGCTCTTAGCTACCATAGATTTTCTGAGGCAAAAAGGATTAGGAAAATAGGTGAAGAGATATTAAAATGTATCGTAAGCAGTGATAATTGTTAAAGCTAGGTTACAATGGTACAAAGCTATTCAGATCAGTGGACTAGAGCAGAAAGTCCAGAAACAGTCCCATAGTGTGGAACAATATAGTATATGATAAGGGTGACCTTTCCCTTTAAGGGAAAAAGGCTTGATTCAGCAAGTGATTCAGTATATGGTGTTGAAGCATTTGGCTCATACATTGGGAAAAATATAATTATGTTGCTACCTTATGTCATGTGTAAACATAGTCTCAGGAGGAACTTAGTTTATGGTTGTAAAAAAAATCTGAGAGCATTAGATAAAATTTTTGGAAATTAATGTCAGAGTGATTTTCTATATGTGAAACCAAGCCATAAAGGAAAAAAATTGGTAGTTTTGATTAAATAAAATAGTTAAACTTTTATATGCACAGAATACCGTAGACAACACCAAAATACAAACAATAAAAAAGATTTCCAACTATATCAGTAAAATATAAAAAATTCTTACAAATCATTGTTATGAACAAGGACTGCAGGAGGAAAGACAAGATAAATGTGTAAGTGGCAAAAAATATGTGAAGAAAAAATTAACCTCATATTAAAGAAATGATAAACCATGAGACATCTTTTTTTTTACCTTGCAAATTGGCAAAATTTTATTTATTTTTATTAAATCATAGCGCTGTACATTAATGCAATTATGGGGTACATTGTGCTGGGGTTTTTATTTTGTTTTATTTTATTTTTTTATTTTTGCTTTCAATTTCAACTGGCTTTCACTCTTCTTAGTTTGAAGTTTTTTGGGTTTTTTTCTTTTAAATTTTTTTTTTTTTTTTTTTTTTTTCATTCTTTCTTTACTGATTCTCTTGCCCTTTGCTTTCCAAATAGCTGGGATTATAGGCGCTTGCCACAACACCCGGCTTTTTTTTTTTTTTTTTTTTTGTCGATAACGGGTTTCACTCTGGGTTGACTCCTGCACTTACTGGTCTTGAAACTCCGAGCTCAGGAAATCCACCTGTCATGGCCTCCCACAGTGCTACAGGCATGAGCCACCATACCCGGCCCAATGTGCTGGTTTTATATACAATTTTATTTTTTTATGACTAAAAACTTATTTTTGGTGGAAGGGTGGAAGAGTCTAAAGAAGAGCCATGAAGAGTGGGAAGTACAGAGAGTCTGGATGTCTACATGCCAAAGGGAAGAGGGTGTCTCAAGGAAGGAATGGAGGGGATGGATGTCCCCAGCAGGATATTCTCTGCACATAACCATTTTGGAAGGCAGTTTAGAAGTATTCAATAAAAACTTTAAAATTTTCAAACACAGTTTTCATATTTTCACTTCTAGAAATATATTCTAAATATATAATCACAAGTAACTACAAATATTTACATGAAAATGTTCATTAAAGCACTATTAAATATCTCAAAAGTGGGAATTGATAAAATAATTATGATTATGTGCACTGCAGTATATGTAATAAGCAGCAACATATTTAGTGACATGGAAAGATGATTATGTGTAATATTGAATGAAGAAGACATTATAGAATAAGATCGGTTATGTAATCTTTATGTTTATAAAAACAAAAAATGTGTATGTGTAAGGGGATAAGAAAGATATCATCAAGCATATTAACTTTGACCCCTTTGCCTACTTCCTTTGGCAGTGGGGTCCATTCGCTGTCTGTGGTATCTTGCTTTGTAAACTTTCTCACTCTAAACCTCTCTTTCTCTTCCTCAATAAACTTTGCTTCATGCTTGCCTTTAAACTTTATCTTTGGTAATAAGTTAATGGGATTATGGATGATTTTATCAAAAAGAAAATTTGTGAGGAGCTAATAAATTGAAGACGTATGTATTTTCTTTTTCTAGGCCAAATCGGTACGTCCTCTTTGACTTGGTGCAGTATGTCTTTGCTGTGGCTCACAGGCCGTTCCTCCCGTACCCTTTGCCACGATTTGCCTATCGGTAAGTAGAATGCTTCCTTGTGCGCCTTTTAAAAAAAAGTAGACTCAATACACTTGTTTCTAATGCTGTCCTTTAGGGTCTTAGGGACTATGTCTGTTATTGTGAGAGTGTGGTCTTGGAATTTCTAAGAGAGGTTCCTAAAGTCATGGCATTAACCTACAGGAGAATCAGTAGATTAGTGCAGATAAGAAACACAATGTGGGGCCAGTGAAATGGCTCAGGCCTGTGATCCTAGCACTCTGCACTGCACAGGCCTGTAATCTAGCACTCTGGAAGGTAGAGGCAGGTGGATCGCCTGAGCGCAAGAGTTCAAGACCGACTTGAGCAAGAAGGAGACTGTATCTCTACTGAAAATAGAAAAACTAGCTAATTGTGGCAGGTGCATGCAATCTCAGCTACTCAGGAGGGTGAGGCAAGAGGATTGATTGCTCAAGCCCAGGAGTTTGAGGTTGCTGTGAGCTACATGACACCATAGCACTCTACTCAGGGCAACGAAGTAAGACTCTGTCTCAAACAAAGACAAACAAATAAAAGAAACACAATGTGTGTTGGTAAATTTAATGCAGTTCTCCAGATCCTCTAACTAAAAACCACTGAGGTCTGATTGTGGAGCAGTGTCTTTCTTGGCAGGTTGGGTGAGAGAACAATCAGGTTTCCCCGTTGCCTGACACTCGCTCAGAAGTGGGGCAGGCAGGGCTTCTTTCTTATTACATCAGCTTCATCCTGTAGTTGAGGAAAGGAGCCAGGCTAATTCAAACTTGGCTTTACGTTTGTCTTCTCTTCTCTCCCTCCTTGGTTTACTTCTTCCCTTGAAGGATTTAAAATCTTGGACTTACAGTGTTACATCCTAGTAGTCTGATCAGGGAGACTTACACATCCAGTGTGCCACAGACTGATTTATAAACCAACATGGCAATTCACTCCTTCATTTGTTTTTCATTCCTTTATTCAACAGATATGTATTGACTGCCTGCTACGTCTTAGGCAGTGTGCTAGGTACTCAGAAGTTATAGTACACCTTCAAAAAGCTTATGGTCTTGTGGGATATCAAAAACATAGACAACCAATTAGAATATAGGATGATGACAATATTTGAGTGTTTTATTTCTGAAGCTGTTTACTTTGTCTCATTTAACGCAGTGATCTATAAAGCAGTAGGGAGAGTTTGTAGAGTGAGTAAAAAGGAGGGTTGCGGAAGTGTGAGGAATCCCTCCATTATTGCACCACAGAGCAGGAGAAACTTACTAAGAGTCTAAAGAAGAGCCATGAAGAGTGGGAAGTACAGAGAGTCTGGACGTCTACATGCCAAAGGGAAGAGGGTGTCTCAAGGAAGGAATGGAGGGGATGGATGTCCCCAGCAGGGGAGTACTGCTCTTCTGTTCATTTGTGTCTCTAACATCTGAACAGTGCCTGGCACACAGAAGCACTCTGTTAATGTTTGTTGAAGGAAGTGCTACAGAAAAGTTAGGTAAGTTAAAGGACTGTGAAATATGTACAGATGACCATTTGTGACTGTGGCGTCAGTGCAGGGAAAGGTGCGTAAGCTGCACTGCTGTGGAGCACTTCCGGGGTTGTGCATAAAATTGAGTTATAGGCAGAGTTGGCATATGCCCATGACGTGGGCTGCTGAGGACACTGAAATAGAGACCAGAAATGGTATGTTAGTGTAGAACCAGGACACAGAGAGTTGGAGCTTTGTAAGGCATGTTTTCATTAAGCTATGTTAGTCCAATAAATTATCCTTTTCTGCCATTTCTCAAAATACAGACTTTGTATGTTGCTACAGAAGTTCTCACCAGCTTCCTTTTTATTTATTTATGCCATCAATTGGGATGATGTTTTTCAGCCTTTTGAAAAACTGTGGAACCTTTGTTTTCCTGAGTTTTTTCATAAAAACTCAACTACCCGGAGTTTCAGCCCCTAAACTCCAGGCCTCTGTAGGGTCCCAGTGAATTCCCAGGATTCCTTAGATTAGCTTAAAGCCCACTACTCCTGGGCATGGTAGCAGGTATCTGTAGTCTCAGGTACTTGGGAGGCTGAGGCAGGAGGATTGCTTGAACCCAGGAGTTAGAGACCAGCCTGGGGGAACACAGTAAGACCCTGTCTCTCTCTCTAAAAAAAAATAAAAAAAATAAATAAATAAATAAAAGGAAAGCCCACTGCTCTGCATATACTTATTACAGGAAGTCAGATAACATCTAAGGAGCCCCCTCTGTTATCATTAGCAGTAGAAGAGATGGTAATAATCAAAATAGGTTTCATATTCTCTTCCTGGTTTTAATTACAGATTTTATACTTTTTGTTCTTAGGGGTTCCTGCTTTTAGGAATTATGTTTTACATTGTACACCACTCAGCTTGCCCTGCAACCTGAATAACAGCATATTTGAATAGCCTAGACTTACTTTAAATTGAATTACACAGACTTTAATGAATGTTTGATCTTTTTTGTTTACTTTGGTTTTTGTTGGTTGTATTTCATTTTAAGTTTTAAGATCTATTGTCTCTTTGGAGGAGAACAAGGTACACCAGCACGTAACAGCAGTTAGCCGGTTAGGTTAAAAAGAAACAGAGACTAAAAGGCAGATGTAGCCTCCAAGGCTATGGTCCTAAGATGTTGATTATTTCCTTTAAAAAAAAAAAAAAAAATGGCGCGGCACCTGTGGCTCAGTCGGTAGGGCTCTGGCCCCACATACCGAGGGTGGCGGCTTCAAACCCGGCACCGGCCAAACTGCAACAAAAAAATAGCCGGGTGTTCTGGCAGGCGCCTGTAGTCGCAGCTACTCAGGAGGCTGAGGCAAGAGAATCGCCTAAGCCCAGGAGTTGGATGTTGCTGTGAGCTGTGTGACGTCACGGCCCTCTACCGGGGGTGACAAAGTAAGACTCTGTCTCTGCCAAAAAAAAAAAAAAAAAATGCAGTGATTTTCTTCTATGGCCGCCTCTCTTCCAGTGGTTCTTAGAGGTTACCTTACGTACTGGGCACATCCCAGTAGGCCAGGTGTGGGGGCTCATGCCTGTAATCCCAGCACTTGGAGGCTGAGGTGGGTGGATTGACTGAGCTCATGAGTTTGAGACTAGCCTGAGCCAGAGTGAGACGTCATCTCTAAAAACAACTGGGCATTGTAGTCCCAGCTACTGGGTGGCTGAGGCAAGAGAATCACTTGAGCCCAAGAGTTTTGAGGTTGCTGTGAGTTGTGACGCCCTGGCACTCTACTGAGGGCAACAAAATGAGACTCTGTCTCAAAAAAAGAAAGTACTGGGTACAGAGATGCTTATCATGTGCTATATATATTCCTTTTTCCAGATGGATAGCAAGATTCTTTGAAATGAGCCCATTTGAGCCTTGGACAACGAGGGACAAAGTGGAGCGGGTGAGTGTGCCTGTTGTGAACGTCTGCCTGGCAGGTGCTGGGCACAGAGCGACAGAGATGGAGGGCTTAGAATACATTTCTGTTTGCCGGCTTGGATGTTCCCGCGATCTTGTCTGTTGGGTGCTCCTGCCATCTGGGGTCAGCTTCTATCCTAGAGCACTAAAACTCACCCACTCTCCTCTGCTCCAGGGAGTGACTCCTCCGTTACCTTCTCTCTGACATCAGTGTTTCTTTCTCTGCCAAATCACTCCCGGCAGAGAGCAATATACAAACATGCCTAAATCTGCCCTTCCCATCTTCTTTTCAAGGCCAAACCCTCTCTTCTTTTGAAAGCACTTTTAGTCTCTTGCCTGTTTGTGTGCCTTCATAGCCTAACTCCTCAAAAGAGTTGTGGATACCTGCTGTTCACAGTTTCTTACTTCATTCTTTCTTTAACCCACTCTCTTTGTGATTTTATTACCATCTCTCCCCTAAAACTGTTCTTTCCAAGGTTACCCATTGAGCTTTGTGCTGCCAAATTCAGTAGTCACTTGGACTTTTATTTCATGTGTGTGCACGTGGTCCTGGGGAGGATGCAAAATAAAATAAAAATACTATACCAATTATTACACCATCACTACTATTGAAGACTGTGGATTACATATTGACAAGGAACAGCCAAACTGTCCTCTAAACAGTCCTTAACAGTGTGGAGAAGATAAGAAAATAGTTGTTAGGAAATGGATGTGAATGGGGAGCTGCATCTTCCCTCCAGGCAGGCTGTGTCTGGAAATCTGAGGCCATTTCCAGGATGTTCCTTGTGCGTTTATGAAAGAACAGGCAGGAAAACGATGCTTTAGTTGATCTTACACTAATATCCCTCTTAAATTTATGAAGTCTGACAATTAAGTTTGTGAACTAGTCCCAGAAAAATTGCTGCATACCTTATTGCTGAATATGACTACGGTCACCTTGACTTACTCCCCGTGAGAAGCTATATACCAACACCAGCACCTAGTCTACCCTTCAAGCAATTTTGGAACTCTTTTTCTGGAATGACCATGAGAGGTATTATCATTTTACCCTTGATGTCCTAAATGTCAAAGTCTTCCTTTTAATTTTTCTTATATCTTTGGATAAAGAAAAAAGTCATTGAGGGCCAGATCAGGTAAATAGGGAGGGTGTTCCAATACAGTTATCTGTTTACTGATTAAAACTCCCTCACAGGTGGTGCCATGTGAGTTGGTACATTTTTGTGATGTAAGAGCCGTGAGTTGTTGGCCAAGATTTTCAGATAAGAGTGTCTTAACTGTTTTTCTGTTGATGTTTACTTGGTCTGCTATGCTTCTCACAGTCAGCTGACAATTTTTAATGCACAATTTAATGAATTTTTGCAGTGTTTTCATCAGTTCTAATTGTTACTGGCCACCCTGAACTCTCCTCTTCAGTGACTCTTTCTCTTCCCTCAGAAAAAAAATTTAATCCATCTGTGTACTGCATTATCCCCATAAACTTGGACTAATGTGTCTCTGATTTCACTTCCACTTTGCCAAGTTACCAAATTTAGTGTTTGTTCATTGCTCTAATTCAAACGTTGATATTCTCATGACAGCACACAATAGCATGCAACAACAATAATTCACACCACTCAGCAAGACACTGCCACATGTCGACACAAACACAACTGTGAAACACTGATACACCAGGGTTGTGAAACCTTACCAAACTGTTTGTACAGTGCCAACTTAAGTGCACAGTAGCAAATTTGTGAACTTAATTGCCAGGCTTTGTATAACTGAGAAAATGTTGATGTAGTGGGCTAAATGGATTTGGGATTTGGTTTTGAGACTGCCTTACAGCACTCAAGGACAAGAATTACAGGCTCAGCTTGGTGCCTGTCAGCCACATACACCAGAGCTGGCGGGTTCTAGTCCAACCCTGGGCCTGCCAAAGAACAATGACAACTGTAACCAAAAAAAAGCTGGTGTTGTGGCGGGTGCCTGTAGTCCTGGCTACTTTGGGAGGCTGAGGCAAGAGAATCACTTAAGCCCAAGAGTTTGAGGTTGCTATGAGCTGTGGCACTCTACTGAGGGTGACATGGTAAGACTCTGTCTAAAAAAAAAAAAAAAAGAATTGCAGGCTTTCAGGTGGGTAGGATGAGGTATTGATGCTATTCTGGATGTGGGTTGATTCTGTTTATGTGCTTTTGGATAATCTGCATCTTTGAAAACCTTATAGTTCATCTTTTCCTACAAACAAGATGGGTTTGGTTTTCTAGCTTTATTCTGGATGTGGGTTGATTCTGTTTATGTGCTTTTGGATAATCTGCATCTTTGAAAACCTTATAGTTCATCTTTTCCTACAAACAAGATGGGTTTGGTTTTCTATCTTTATTCTGGATGTGGGTTGATTCTGTTTATGTGCTTTTGGATAATCTGCATCTTTGAAAACCTTATAGTTCATCTTTTCCTACAAATAAGATGGGTTAGGTTTTCTAGCTTTGTTGTGAGCGAAAGTCAGACAGGTTGAGTATAGTGCGAGCAGAAAAAGTCAATGGCTTGCTTTTTAAGGAGCAAGGAACAAATACTACATTATCTCCTTAATTCAAAAGTTAAAATGGAGTCGGAGAGCCTGTGCTCACAGAATAAGAGAGAATTGAAGAATGAACTAGCTCTGCGTTAGCTGCAATTATATTCCTGAACCCTCCTGTTACTCCTCTCCTGGCAAATGTGCTTGCCTGCTTGAGGTTTATTTCTGTTTAATCCATATGGAGAATGGCTCACCTAACGCCCAGTGTCTAGTGCTTCCTGGCTATTGCTGGGGTCCTTGATCTGATATTTCATGATCTTGTCTCTTTTTTTCTTAATACTGCTTTCTGTGGTCCACTCTTAGTAAGCTATATGAATCAAAATTGCCACATGTTCTTGGGAAAAAATTAAGTCTCAGTAATGGCATGTAAGCCAGCTTGAATTTTAAATGTTTGCTAGGATAGTACTTTGGGTTTTTTGTTGTTGTTATTGTTTTTGAGACAGAGTCTCAAGCTGTCTCCTTGGGTAGAGTGCCGTGGCATCACAGCTCATAGCAACCTCCAAATCTTGGGGCTTAAGCGATTCTCTTGCCTCAGCCTCCCAAGTAGCTGGGACTACAGGAGCCCACCACAACGTCCGGCTATTTTTTGATTGTAGTTGTCATTGTTCTTTGGCAGGCCCAGGCTGGATTCAAACCCACCAGCTCTGGTATATGTGGCTGGCATCCTAGCCACTGAGCTACAGGTGCCAAGCCTAGGATAGTACTTAGTGTCCACGGCCTGTTTTCATCATTCTCTATGGTCTTTTGTTTATTCAAAGATTCACATCTCAGACATGGTATTACCTCACCTGCCCGGCTTAGAAGACCTTGGTATTCAGGCAACACCGCTGGAACTCAAGGCCATCGAGGTGCTGCGGCGTCATCGCACTTACCGCTGGTTGTCTTCTGAAATTGAGGATGTGAAGCCACCCAGGACTGTCAACATCTAGTAACCCCTGAGCACTTGGCTTTGGTGTCATTTGGGTCACCTGGCCAGTGGCCAGCCTATATTCTTTAGAAAGTTCTGTACATAGGGAATAAGTTCTTCCCTCTATTAAAACATCTGAGGATAAATTTTGCATTTTCTTTCTTGATTTGTAAAATGAGAAGTCTATTCTTTTAGAAATTGGTATAATTTTCCTTAAATATATACCTTATTCCTTGCAGTATCAACGAATTTGAATTTTCCTATGTCAGATCACTTCTAGCATATGTTCTGGAAAACAGGGACTCTAATTCTTTAATGTCAAAATATTGTAAAGGCCCCCAAGTGATATGTGATTTAATCTTCATTAAAATTTGTTCTGATAATGTTCATATACACAGGGGAAATAGTAAAACACATACACACGTATAAAAACGTTTCCTGTAGACATGGATTCTTGAACCTCTTCTTAGATCTGAGCTGTCTCTGGCCTTCAGACCCATGCTGTTAGGACACATCTTGATTATTCTAAATACATGAATATAGATGGATTCTCTCCTATGCAAAAGAGATGCCTCAGCTTCTGTGTCATTAATGTGTCCATTAGGAATTAGGACTTTTTGTTTAAGTTGTTAAAATTGCAGCCAAGATTCACATGAGTAATTGGTTTTGTGTTGGCAAGTCCTCCGGTATAATGTGATCGAAACTCTAATAATTTGTGGAGAGGCCAACAAATCACCATCCAAGGTGACCCACAGTTGGTCACTATATTCCATCAGATTTCAGCTTCCTGATCTAAAGAACAGGAATGTTGGTAAATACCTTGTTCATTCAGTTATAGTGAGGCCCCCTCATCCTTACAGAGAAGGCTACATGAATGTTGCACTTAAGTTCTCTACCTGCCCTCTCTGCATGCTCTGGAATCTTTTTGTCCCAAACAGGCCGGACATGTGTTACTCAGAGTGTGGTCCCTGGATCAGTAGCATCAGGATCACCTGGGAGCTTATTAGAAATACAGATTTTGGCCAGGCACAGTGGCTCACGTTTGTAATCCTAGCACTCTGGGAGGCTGAGTCCAGTAGATTTCCTAAGCTCAGGAGTTTAAGACCAGCCTGAGCCAGAGTGAGACCTCATTTCTAAAAATAGCCAGTGTTGTGTGTGTGTGTGTGGAGGGGAGGGAGAGCCTGTGGTCCCAGCTACTTGGGAGGCTGAGGTAAGAGAATCACTTAAAAGTCCAAGAGTTGAGGTTACTGTGACGCCTCAGCACTCTACTGAGGGTGACAAAGTGAGACTATCTCAAAATAAATAAATACTTGGAATGTTTTAAGATAATTATGGAGCTCTGTCAGAGACAAGCCATATACCCAGACACACGTTACCCGTTAAGTGAATTGATGGCCTGCAGGTGTGGTTTCAGCTTTGCCTGGCATAGCCTTAGGCCTGCTAATGAGTTAGAAATGAATAGTATGTCTGACTTCCTTCTGACCAGCAACTCAGGGTATTTAGGGTATTTCTGGGATCTCATTGGCACAGAGGGAGTCCATTTAACCAGCTGGGGGGTTGTTAAGATTTTATTTTAGTTCACACTATGCCCAGTCTTTGTAATAATTAAAACCCCATCATGATAGCCGTAAGTCTCTGCTCTTTCTCCAACTAAGGTCCTGGGAAGACCATGTAGCTGCCTATTTCTCTTTTGTTTTTTTACTTCATCCTCAGCTTACCATAGAGGTTGTCTTCTCCTTAAGACCAGACCATGGATAAGAGGTGATTGAGGAAAAAGGGAAGGCTTATGGGGTCTTCAGTGGCAGATATCTGGATCTTCTTGGCAGCAGATGTTTAAAGCTGGATCTGGTGGTACTTTTGGGATCGTGAGGATGGTTTGAGATGATAATTGAAGCTGTAGAAATAGATGTTGAGGATAAAATACCATATTAATAAAACACTGTCCAGTATCACTTTAGCACACATTAAAGTAGCTACACCTCACTGATAAGGACCTGGAAGGCTGAATAAAAATGAGTGATTTATGGAGGTTGGGGGGAGGCAAAATTGGATGAAAGCAAAAGTAAGAATTTGAATTAAGGAGTTATAAGGGAATTTAGATTATCTAATCCAACCTCATCATTTTACAAATGAAGACACTGAATAAAAATAAGAGAAATGACAGCTTTATAGCATCTGGATGCGGAAAAACAAATCCTTTCTGGGTCCAGGCAGTCCATAAATAGGACGCTAAGGAACGGAAGTGTAGAGGACAATTTCTGTTTCAGTCGGAAACTGTGCATTGTCCAGAGTCTGGGTTCTAGACCAAAATGCACTCTTCTGGGCTGATTCTGATTCTTCGGGGAGTATTTTACAACCCTGTAGTGGTAGGTAACTCAGAGCAATACAGAATAATTCTTGCCTATAGACTTGTAAATTCTGTGCAGTGCTGGCTCAGCTCTCCTTTCTCCATTTTTGCCTCCATTGGCACATTTATTTTAATATTCCTGATCTTTGGATTCTCCCTGGAACTGATTATAGTACCTCACCATGTTCCTTATAAAAATTAAATAAAATCATTAACATGTTCACTTTTATATGTTCGAGACTCATGATTTTTACTTTTATTCCAAAATTATCCTTTAACCAAAAGGACTGTGGAATAGGCGGCCTATGCCTGTCACTCAGGTGACTGTTCCAGGTGTGAATGCTGGCCTGTGTTGCCAGATTTCCAATTTTTCAAGGGAAGCTGGAAATCTAATTTTTGTGAATGTGTGAAACTTCATGTTTAAATAATGATGACTAAGTGAAGAAAAGAAAATGTGTACCTAAGAAAACTCAACTGGTGCCCAGGACTGTTCCATTGGTTACTTTGTTGGGTCAGGAAAATGGGCAACCTGGATCCAAGGAGTACCGTGTGCTGACCTGCAGTTGACCAGTGCTCCCTTCCATGTCTTCCCATTCTCACTGCAGCGCTGAGAAGTAGATACCATCACTCCATTTTGTAGGATGGCCACTGATGTGCCAGGTGTCAGAGAGTACAGGTAGCAGCAGGACCTGACCCAGGTTTTCTGTCCAGTGCTGTTTTCCTAGGAGCGTGAGAGGTGGAGGAGGAATGAAAGGACTTGTTATATAGTTTTGCCTGGGGCCAGCCCAAGTCTAAGCCCTGTGATGTCACAAGAAAGGTAAATTGGAAGATCCTTTAACAGACTGGGGATGAGTAGATTTACAAAGAAGCTTTCATGACCCACTGCCTTCTCCAAATGATTTTTTTTTTTTTCAGTAACTACTAGGGTCTTTAGGACTAATATTTAGATTCTTCCTCTAGGAAGAATTCTGAATCTAATGATTTTAAATCAAAATAAAAGCAAAACCATGAATAAATTACTAGGAAAATTGATAGGATCAGAGGGTGAATAAAAAAGAGCCTCTGTACTTCTGAGTTTCCTTAATACATTTCATAACAAAGTATTGTAGGGAGGGGAAACTTGTCCCCTTTCCCTGAAAATCCACTGACAGGTCAACTCACAGTTAAGGCAGATTGATAAGAGAAATGTTTATTTCCAAATATCATGTCCACGGGGAGAATCACAAGAGTGCTGCCTACCATTCCAAGGCAGTTCATATATTTTTATACGTGTCTTTTAGGGAGGAAGAGGGGAAGGTGAGAAGTACACGTAATTCTGCTGAGGGGTAACAAGCGGCGCTAAGGAGGACAGGTGGATGGGGGGAGCAGGCTGACTTGCCAATTAACCTGAGAGACAGATGTTATATGTTTTAAAAAATTTGGGCTATGTCTTGCATTCTTGATCTTTCCTGCAATGTATTTAGATAACAGAGAGAGGAAGGGAAGTCAACTGTCTCTGATCTTCTGATCAGGTCAGCCTGGTTTATGCAGATAGAGGAAAGCCCCTTTCAATGGCCTATCAATTTCTAAGGGCCTTAATTCAAAATATTCTTAATATTAAGTAGTCACATTTGGGGTGAAGTTTCCTGAGCTCCTTCGGTATTCACTCATTGATTTATCTAAAAATGACCGACCTCCTACCAAATACGCCCCACACTGTACTAGAGTCTACTTGAGTTATCCAATACAGAAAGACTTATCTCTGCCTTTACTTGTTTTACTCACTCATAGAAGTATGACAGGGAAAACCTTGAGTTAGACTCTCAACAGCTCTGAGGGATAAATATCTTCATCTTAGAGATAAGAAGTAGGTAGATTTACCTACAATTGTGCAGCTGATATGTGGCAAAACATTTACTGATTCTAAGTCCAGAGCACCAAGCCTGTATTATATTGATCCTCTGGGGCTCATAAGCAGTGTTAACAGAAAAAAAACAAACTGTAAATTCTCTTACGAGGTTTATTCTGAACTGAATGTCAGCAACAGGCTTAGGGCACATGGCCTCAAGAGGTCCTGAGGAAATGTGCCCCCAATAGCTGGGTTAGAGTTTGGTTAAGTAGATTCAGGGAGACAGGAATTGCACTTTAGATCATGCGGGGGTGGAGGACCCGTAGCCTGCTGGATACCTTAGTGCAGGCTTTTGATTGAATCCAAGTTTTGCAGAACAAATTCTTGAAGGCAGAATATCCTCAAGTGGGGGGCTTATGGGTTATAGGCGAGTTTAAAGATTATTTGATTTGTTATTGGTTAAAGAATGAAGCTTAGTCTATTGCAATGCTTTAACTTAAGGGTGTCAATTAAGCAGAGTCAAGCCACCAGACATTTACTTAAAGTCAAGTGATCTGTTAAGTAAATTAATGACCTACAGGTATGGTTGCTTTATCTTGTATCTTAATCATGTTAATGATTTATATAGTATCTTATGTTACCAAGAGTAACTCCAAAAAGGAAGGGGAATGAGGAGACATGTTTGACCTCCCTTCTCTTGGCTGGCAAGTCAGCTTTAAGTATTTGGGGGAGCTTCTTCTTGGCCAAGAGGCGGTTCATCCAATCAGCTTCAGATTTTATTTATTTAATTTTTTTAAAGTCTTACTTTGTCACCCTCGGTAGAGTGTTGTTGTGTCTTAGCTCACATCAACCTCAAACTCTTGGGCTCAAGAGATCCTCTTGCCTCAAGATCCCAAGTAGCTGGGACTATAGGCCCCTGACACAATGCCTGGCTATTTTTAGAGACCTGGTCTCGCTCTGGCTCAAGCTGATCTCAAACTCCTGAGCTCAGCTAATCCAACGGCCTCCACCTTTCAGAGTGCTAGAATTATAGGCATTAGCCCCTGCACTGGGCTGGATTTTATTATAGTTCACATCAGATACTTTAAGAAAACACAAAAGCAGAACATGTTACATGCTAATCACTGATAAAAATAAAAACAAAACTTTTTATGACACTAGTTCCATTGAATTTTCTGTTCAGTTAAATTCACCGAACTCTGATTACATTTTAGACATTTTTGCTACATGTTGGACATTTAAAGATAGTTAAGAACTTGACCCTGCTGCAAAAAAGACCTCCTAACTGGTCTTTTTACATTTGACTCTGTTTGATCTCTACTCATTCTGAATCTCATCATTGTCAGAGTTTTCTCTTGAACATAAAAGCTTCAATTTTTTACTCCCTTATTTTAAAATGCTAAATTGTTCCCTTAACATAAAGTAAAAACTCCTCAGCAGGGCCAGACCAGATTGAGGGAGTTAGAAGGGAATCCACTTTGATAATGGCAATGATGTTCCTTTCAGGCATGTGGACTCTGATGTGATTTTGGGGAATCAGGCAGGAGGAGAATCTCAAAGTTTGTGGTTGGCACTATGGCTAAAGTCAGTACTGAAGGTATAGATTTGGGAGTCATCGGTGTCCATGCCCAGGGAAGGAAAAGCCCTTAAAACAGAATAGAATAAGATGTGCTTACAGACCAGGTGCTGTGGCTTACGCCTATCATCCTAGCACTGGGGGAGGCCGAGGTGGGTGAATTGCCTGAGCTCACAGGTTTGAGACCAGCCTGAGCAAGAACAAGACCTTGTCTTGAACAATAGCCAGAACTTGTGGTGGGTGTGTGTGGTCTCAGCTACTTGGGAGGCTGAGGCAAGAGAATCACTTGAGCCCAAGAGTTGGAGGTTGCTGTGAGCTGTGATGCCACAGCATTCTATAGAGGGCAATCAAGTGAGACTTTGTCTCAAAAAAAAAAGTAATAATAATAATAAGATGTGCTTAGGATGCTGGAACACTAATCTTGATACTCACACAGAACTTTAGAGTCTTGGCATGGCCACCTTGAGCTCTTTCTGCATGAGACCATGTGGCTCTATAGGGGTAAGGGAAACTTGTTCCCCTTCCACCAAAGTTTGTTGAAAGATCACCTGTCAACTAAGGCAGGTTACTAAGAGAAAGGATTTATTTGCTGAGTGCACAGGGAGAAATCTCAGTTTTCCAACAGAATTCAGGTATTTTTATACATATGTTTCAGGGGGAGGAATTGAGGAGTAAAGAGTGATAAAAAATTGCTAGGGGGGTTGCTAGGGAGGATTAGAAATGGATGGGGGAAATTGATGGACTTGTAGAGTAACTTATAGACAGGTATTTATGACCTAAATGATTTGGGTCAGGTCTGTTACATTCTTGTCCTTCATTCCTCCCGTATATTGAGATTAACAGGAAAAGGGAAGGGAAGCCAGTTGTCCCATTTGATCTTCTGATCAGGTCAGTCTGGCTTATGCAGAGAGAGGGAATGACCATTTCAGTGTTTCTTGCCCTAGAATGACCTTTCATTCAAAAATATCCTTTACACCAGGGAGTCTCCTATTTTGGGGTGAAATTTCCTGAGTTCTTTCGGTTCTTTTTCTCTCAGAGAAAACGAAAGATTTAATACAGACGCTTTGTGACTTATAATGGGGTAATTCCAAATAAACCCATCATAAATTAGAAATATCATGATTGAAAATGTATTTAATACACTTGACCTGCCAAAACACCATAGCTTAGCCTGCCTACCTTAAATGAGCTCAGAATGTTCACATTAGCCTATATCTAGGCAAAATTATGTAACACAAGGCTTATTTTATAATATTGTATTGAATGTGTTATGTAATTTGCTATGGAATACTGTACTGAAAGTACAAAACAGCATGGCAGTATGGATTCTTGAAGAACAGTTTCTACTGAGCATGTATCACTTTCACAACATCATACAGCTGAACAAACCATCGTGAGCTGAACCTTTGTAAGCTGAGCACCATTTATATAGCAACTAGACCCCCAGAACCTAAACCAAGCTTGAGATATGTTATCTTCAGTCCTGGATAAAAATTGTTCCAGAAAAGCAGATAAGTCATCATGATATAAATCTTTAGATTACATCTACCCAGTTTGAAGATGAGGGTGAAACCACCTATATTAAAATAATGTATAGCCATAACATAAAAATAGTGAAAGTCTGATTTCTATAAAGGTATAGTTATAGCCAGAAGTGAAATTGCCCTTACAGATTGGAGGGGTGTAAGGTGAGAACTAGAGTAAAGACCTCCAAAACTCTGTGAAGGAACAGGGTGGAGGGGGGTAATGGGTGGGGCCACACCTATGGTACATCTTAGAATGGGTACAGGCGAAACTTACTAAAGGCAGAATACAAATGCCTACATACAATAACTAAGAAAATGCCATGAAGGCCACACTGAACAGTTTGATGAGAATACTTCAGATTGTATATGAAAGCAGCACATTGTAACCCTTGATTGCACTAATGTACACAACTATGATTTAACAATAATAATAATAATAAAATACTAACAGGAATGACCTGTCCAAGGGCTGGAGGTAGAATTTTCAAAGAGGAGGAAAAAGCACAATTCAAGATGTAGAAGCTAAAGGGATGGGCAGGCACTGGGGAACTTGCCAGTACTGTGATAGGGTGGTGGTTCCAGGTGAGGCCAGAGCAATGATGGTGATTCCAGAAACTTTGTAAAATGAATTGGGATTTACAAAGACAACACTGGGGGCTTAGGAAACTCTTTTAAGTAGGTGGTTATCAGATTGACTTTTTAAAAAGATTTCATCAGTACTCTTTAGAAGATTTTTGGAGAAGACTGGAATGATTTCAGAGAAATGGTTAGGGATTTAAGTTACTTTGAGATAGCCCCATAATGTATATGATTAGATATAATTTTTAGACCTATCACCACTGTTTGGGAATTTAGAGAAAATATAAACTACTGTCATGCTTTTTAGGAATGCTTATCAGAGCCCTGACTGTTCCAGCACAAAAGCACATGTTTTTTCCATCAGTGGATGACTCCATCGCAGGCCTTTTAGCAAGTCACTTTGTTTCTCATTTCATCATAAAAAATCACTGCCACAGTTTCTCTATTGGTATTTCTTAAATATTCCTTTGATGCTACCATATCTCATCAGTAAACATGGCCCTTTCAACAATCTCATTATGACTGGCAGCTACTAGAAATATCTATTTTATGCTTCTACCTGCCAAGCACTGTGGCCAGCACACGTGTGCATTCAGTGTATAACGCTTGAGATATATATCATCATCATTTAGCTATTTTGCATGGGAGGGCAGTGAGCCTTAAAAAGCTATGTGATTTGCTGTGGGGCGACACCAGGAAGTGGCAGAGCCACAAAGGGAACATTTTACATCAGACTATTTTACATCAAAGCCCCTGCCCTCCGTAATCTCCATGTCCTGCGTGTTCGAACCACTTTTCATTAACACTTTTTAACTTAACATTTGTTTCTAAAACATTTCCTTTAAGCAGATGATACACTGTCCTTCAAATGAAAATATTTCAGCGTCTTCAATAACACGTTTTACATCAACTCCTCACTGGTGCCTCTTGACCTTTTCAAAGCCACTCGTTTGTCTGTTTCAACTTTGGCTTTATTTATATTTTAAATCAAGACATTTCTTCCTGTGGAGTCCACGCAAGCCACTCTTGGGACATCCCTGTGTTCACACAGAAGCTAAAAATGGAAAACCCAGGTCCTTAACTGGACTCTGGCTTTCTAATTGCTCCTGTGGTGCGGCCACCACATTCCCAGATGTGTGAGAGAGACAGAGGAGGCAGTGAGGGAAGTGAAATGTTAAAATAAGGCTAAGCAAACAGTTTGCCCAACAGATGTTAACCCAATTCATAATTTAAAAGTTCCTATTTTTGTTCACCACTTAGACAATGAACATTTTAATTTCCCCTTCAAACACTGCTTGGGAGCTAGGTTCAGAAAGCTAAAGTCATCAACATTTCCATTAAACTTTCTTCCTAGTCATAGGTTAAAGAAACAAAGGAGACATGTTTTCTTTTTTTTATTTGTAGCCTAGCATATCATTATGAAGCCTGGTTAGGACTTAGATAATTTGTTTGAATATGTCTTCTTAGTTAATATGGTTACTAGGACTAGATTTAATCAAGATTGAATAACCTATTGCTATAGTACAAATCCCATTGGAAAAGTAATGCCCCAGAGGTATATATAATAGTATGTTTTAATAGAGTAATTAAAATCAACTACAACTTACTTCTTTTTTTCTCCAAGACACTCTTAGTAGCAACTAACCTTAGTCCTCAGAATTTAGAAAGCGTTAAGAAGCCCAGTGCATTGGGTAGAATAGACTAGTTGGAGTATTACGCCCTTACTAAGATACATGAGCAGCACATTTATAGCTATTTCACAATAAAGAGGGGAAAAGAATACTTGTATAAACTTTAAAACTGTATTTTGACAAATTATTTAACTGGAAGAATTGAATTTAAACATGTGGGTTTCTAAATCTCCAGTCTTATACCCAGACCACAAGAAAACTGCACCCCCTGCCTCTGCACCTGGGTTCTTGGGTGGCCCTAAGTTCCCACACAGGGCCAGCTCAGAGGGACAGGAAGGCAAAGCTGAGACCAGAAATGATAAGAACCTTGGTGGTAAAAGTCCTATATTGGAGGAGCTAAAATAATTGCAAGCCTAACTCTTGTGCTATAAAAGGGCAGTAAATAGAGAACAAAGGCATATGGAAAAGAACAAAGGAAATAATCCCTCTTCCCTCCCCTGCCCCCCCCCCCAAGAAAAGCCTAAGGGACAACCTAAGGCTAGATGAATGCTCAGGAAAAAGAGACAGAACATTGTTTCAAGGAGAGAAATTTATTTTCTGGTCTTTGTATTGTAGACTTTTATTTATTATTATTATTTTTTTTTTTTTGTCTTTCCTTTTGTGTAGTATACATTTCTCATAGGTAAAAAGTCTACACTGAAACGTTCACAGGCTTTCTACTTACTGAGGGTATGATCCAGCAGAGCTGAGATGCCAGAGGGACAAGTGAGTGTCCAGTTTCTAGTTGTAGGTAGATATGCCACAGGAATGGAAGCAGAATAAAGGTGACGATAAAGATGATGACGGCGACCATTCAAACACATGTCATGGGATGATAGAACTGAAGACTTGGACATGACCTAAGGGACTCAATCTTCCCAGTTCTATATTTTTCAGATGAAGGAACAACAATTAAAGATCAGATATTTTAACTGAACATGTTTATGTATTTTGGTTCTGGATTCTCTGTTGTCCCTTCCATTGTGTGATAATTCTAGGTATGTCAGAGATACTAAGAATGTTTAAATACTTAAATAGTTAGGGTAGCATATTTGTTTGGCAGAATCATGTTTAAAACTTCAACAACTTTAAAATGTTTCTTTCAACCATATCAAATTTATATTTTCTATTTTTTCCCCTGGAAAATGTCTCATCTTTCCCAATGAAAATAACTTTACTTTGGAATAATTTGTATCTTATCTATTTTTAAATCTTGGTTTCCAACAAGTCTCTGAGTACGAATGCAATTATTTTTTTCCTCTCCCATTTTGAACTTTTGGTGGGAAACTATAATTGCCAAGATATATACGAGGAAGTTTGGGGGATTTCTGGGAAGCTAACGCGTAAGTAACCTTTGTAACTAAAGCAATACAAATAAAGGTTTTACTAAAATTGTTTTGCAGCAACAATAATTTTACCAGGGTAAATATTTTAACATTGATTTATAGGTACAATATTTATTGTCTTAACCGTGAAAATGAAAGCAAGTGAGTAATCAATTTTTTATAGGTGGTATGTATCAGTTAATGTATTATCATTATGTACTATAACGCCATATAGTCTATACTTACACTAAAACCAATTAGAATGGAGAAATACTACTGATTCTTTTGTCTTTTTTTTCTGACAATTTTCAAGCTTTAAGACTAAGTTTCACTGTGATTATTGTGAATCTTCTACTAAAAGACAGATTTTGGAATCTGGTGATTTTTTTAATGCCCTTGACAGATTTGTTTAAAACTCTATAGCATTTTCCTAGTGCTACCAATAGAAAGGTAATACCTGTGGAATCAAATAGATTAGACAATTTTTTCATAGTAAACCCACTTGACTCCTTAATGGTATCCTGGACTAAGAAAAAAAAAAAAAAAAAAAAAGTCCTAATTTGACAGCTTCTCTGAATGGGGGTAAATGCTCATTCTTTCCTAAAGAGTCACATACCCCAGAAACTGAAAACAAATAAGCAAAACACTCAACAGAAGGAGTGAATATGCTGTTTATCTGCTGATCCCCCAAGCTAGGCTGTGACTGAGCTGAAGAGGGAAAAAAGGAGCAGCTTAGTGCTAAAAAGGGGCACGTGTGTTGAACAAAAAGGCCATGTGATTGGAGACTTGGTCACTAATGACAATTAAACTAAAAAATAAAGTTTCCTCTTGACTGAATCATCATGTATCTGAAGGACAAAGGCTGTCCTAATGATCCTCTTCTCATATTATTATTAACTTAGCAACCCAGACTTTTCTAGACAATAAATAAGCCTTACTATAGTCACAGTAAAAGTGAAATAATTATAAAAGTCTCAAAAATCACTTTGAAAAATTCTAATTTCCTTGTCTGCTTTTTGAGAGAAATGTAAGGTGAGAACAGAGATGGGAGAGAGAGAGAGCAAAGAAAAATATATTTTAGATCATCAAATAGGGGATGACTGCAAGACTTGCTGAGAAGCAGAGGAACAGAGAATCAAGTTAACATTCAGAATTTCTTGGCAGTGAATGAATCTAATTCTATACAAATGGTTTCTTTAGCCAATAGCTGAAAATCTAAAGAATGCATTTTCTTTGGATCTGAGTTCTAAGAGTAAGTCATGGGTAAATGTGCAAAAAGGAAGTAAAATGACCATCGTTTTATTTAAAAAATATTATATATATTCTGTGCATGTACTGTATTTTATATACATTATCAGTTCGATTTCTATACAGTACTGATTTTAAGAATTATTCAGGTGGTACATGAAAAGGTATTGTTGATTCAGTAGATGGCAGTCTTCCCACTAAGCCAATAAAAGCCATCGTGGAAATCACATTTTAAGAGAAGGAAAAACTGTGTTTTGAAGTAAGGTACAGCGTTCTGACACAAGTTTTTAAAGATTACATTTAGTTTGGAAATTACAAATCTTTATGTTGATGCTAAATAATTTAAATTAATTATTCTAATATTAAATCAGTGAGACACATTGGAACTATTATTTTAATTATTAGAACAAAAATGACAAGAGATGGGATTTTCCTCTCCTCCTATCTGAGTACTCACGGGCCAGGAACGACCAGAAACTGACTGGCTTAGGCCTGTAAACACTGAACGCCAAGTATTATCACCCTCTAACCTTATATATTCCCACCGAACAAAGAAGTACACAAAGAAACTAAAACCCAAACTCGTCTTTTTATCTTACAATGCCTTCCCAGAAGTTTACAGGTAGATATGATAGAAAACTTTGGTCAACTCTCTGGAGAGCGATTCTCTGTCCTACCACTTACCTTACAATCCTGAGCAAGCTGCTCCTCTCCAAGACTCGAGGCCTCCGTCTATAAAAGCAGGGATAATAAAGCCAGCCACCAACGGAGGACTGCCTGAGAGTAAAACAAATTTATACGAGACATTTAATACAAGTCTGTTCTCTTTCCTTCCTCCATGTTCACCCTTTTCCTAAAACTGATCTTGAGAAGATACATATGTATTTATTCAAATATATAGATTTTTAATTATAGCGAATTAAAATTAATTTTGTTCTTATAATTTCCATGCTTTCTCTTGTGAAAATTGGCACTAGTCTTGAAATGGATGTGGGCTCAAGGATTCAGAACTGAGGCTCTTACTCCTGGTTTAAATGGCATGTTTTTACTTGGTTGCATATTCACAGCATTTGATTCATTCATTACATTTTGTACTATGTAGGACATTTTGCCTTAGCAAGAACATGTTATTCGATGTTTAGTGTTAGAAAAAAAGTAAAATTATATCTATTTAATGTGGACAGCAAACAATACCTTGAGAGTTATTATAAAAAGAAATGTTCTAAGTATATCTGTTATCTTCTTTTAATTCTCTCCTTCAAGGAAAGTACAAGGATTTATTTGTACACAGCAAATGAGAATTGTAAGTAACAGAATCCCATTGTTCCTAGGTCTACTGATATTATAAAGTTAACATAAAATTTACTTCTGATTATATGTGAAGAGTAAAAATTAGTTTATATTTAGTAGCCCATTTTTCTTCATAAATTAAAAATAATTTCAAAAATCTTTGCCCAATGAAAATTCACAGGCTACCCAAATTATCTCATGGAGCCTGGGCTCAGTTGCATCAGAGGCACTTGGGATATGAGTATTCTTTTTTCCATCTGTCTGTTCAGTGCCTACCCTTGTTGCCTTAATTCCGAATGAACATGAAACTTAGTGCAATAACAACCTGATTTATGCTTCTACAAAGCCATTTCTCTAGGACTTAAATAATTTAGATAGTTAATGAAAAGAGAGATTAAGCTCTGTTACGCTAAGCAAGGGTAAAGCACTTGGCCAATCTCACCATGATGGGCGGGGGAGAGAATTCCTTTTTCATGCTGCTGCTGCTCTAGCAGAGTGGCCGGGTTGCTTGGCACAGGCCGGCTACTCAGAGACAGCAGCAGTTTCCTATGTGATTAGGGCCTCACCGATTCTGTATTGTGGGTCAGGGAGCAAACTACTTTACAGAAGGTTGGGATGCTTTTTGTGTGTGGTTGTTTGGGGGTTTTGTTTTGTCAAGGTAAAGTAGGTAAGAGTCATTGCCACCAAGGCGTTTTTGAAATTTCATTCCTTGAAAGCTTTTCGTGTCACTTCTCTTATTCCTTCAGCATGTCTTCTTTCAAAGTAAAATAGAGCATATTTTAAAAGAGACAAAAAGATGGGATAACAGGAACCAGAAATTCAAATCTGCCAGAACAATGCTCATTCCTGTGCTTTCCAAAAAGCCAATGGGAGAGAAGGGGGTGCTGTAGAAACAAAGCAGTGGCTATTAAATGAGATCCAGGAGGCCTGCTGGAGGAGGCAGCTTCCCCTATTGTTGGCATTTTTTAAGTAGCAAATGCCCCTCCCCAGCCTCATTTCTTATCAAAATAGGTATACTTCAAATGTGTGGTGTTAGTTAATAATATTCAAGTCCTGGGTCACTGAGAACGGTGAGGGTCCCTGAATTTGCCACCCTAAGCAGAATGCCTTATACACCACAGGCTTTGCAGAAATGGCTACCAAACAAATGAATGTATGTGTGAATGAATGATGTTCCTTATTCATAAATTTATGGGGCTTTAAATAAATTCAGGATCAAAATGCTGGTATGTATCTGTGATGTGAGCTGCTTGATAATCACAAACACATCATCATTCCCAGCTGGGATGTGCAGTAATTTTTATCTGCTTAACTTAAAAATCATTGTGATTTGAATTCACTAACCTCTGGAAACCCATTTTCTACTTAAAGGTGTGGTGAGACCCATTAAAGTCAATTCACTGTAGCTCTTAAACCATTAAAACACCGGAGATATCCTTGTAGCATTTAGGTCTACTGGCAAATAGGCCCAAAGTTCCAATGCTTTGCCGAAAGTGGGGAAAATATTCGATTATATGCTATTCTTAGTCTCTAGATAATAGAGTTTGGTTGACGATATGTTAATGCCCAGCACTTTTCAGTTCAAAGGTAGCTTTGCTTACCTGATTGCTAATTTGGGTCAAGGCCTTCTGTTTCATAAACTGAATTTCCCACTGTGGCCATTATGAGTTATAACAATGATTGATACCAGGATGTGACTTAAGCCTATACTCTTGAACAAACACAGGAACAAAGAAACACACCTAAGTAAGCACAGGGAGATAATTAATGTAACAAAGGCACCCTTGGAAGCTTCTGGCCCAATTAGAATGGATTTGTGACTAGAAAGGCATGATCACTTGACTTTTCCATCTAACCCAGTGGTATATACTTTCAATCTTCTCTTTTTAGGTCTTGTATTTGACTGCTTTTACAATTTTTCTATCTATTCAATCCATCTGCCCTTGTTTGAGCCAATTTTGCAAAATAGGTACATACTTGTTATTCTCAGACACAAACTATTCTTCTCAATAAAATTTCTAGCTTTGGGCCACCAACTCTAGGAATGATACTATGAACTGAGAGAAGTATTGTTCCATGTGTCATAAAACGGTAGCTTACTCCTCGCACTTTGCACTGAAAACAATGTTATGGTGTCCGTAACTCTCTTTTAGTTTCTCCAGATTTTTTTTAAAACCTATACTTTCAGGGCCTTCTCACAAAGGAAATCCACGCCTCCTATTTTTTATGCACTTTATGCATATTAATAACCAAGAATGAAAAAAGGGGGAAGATATTTATTTCATCATACTCTGAGACTTGAATGAATAAAAATAATGCAAAATATGTTGTCTTGAGATTAGCAAATCACTCAGGGAAGGGTGAATTAAAATGACAGAGAGCTGGGGAACACTCACTTTACCTGAGAGTCTCATTTGAATTCTCTACTCAGTGTTATGTAATGTATGTGACCTATGGGTGGAGTTTAGATAAAAATGCCATGAAATTTCCACTCTTTTGAATTTCAAAAAGAATTCATAGGATGATAATACTGAGGTGTTTCCGCCACTGCTTTTCTTAGCTGTTACTGTGGACTGTGGGACAAAATCAGGCAGGCTATAAGTAGAGACGTTGTCTTCACTTGCTTCTTCTGAAGCTTATGTGGTGGGGCAGACTCACCCTGCCAATAGATGGCCTGGTGTCACTATGAAATATTCCAGGGACAGGCAGAGCATGCTGCAAATAAACAGCATGTTCCACTCAAACCCCTTTAAACAATTTATCTTACACATCGATTGAGTGCCTACTACGAATCAAGTTATATTACCCTCGTGAAAACAGTGGTGTGCAAAGAGAGCAGAAAAATAACTCACAGGTAATGCAGAAATCTGACTCTACAGTGTTTTTCTGCAAATGGTACATTGACACACTTCCCTTAGCCAGTGTGAAAGCAGATTCTTCCCTAACAGCCTCATGGTAAAGGATATGCACTAAGCATCTATCAGCCTGATTAAGTGGTTATTAACTACTAAAGTTTCAACTACAAACACCTATTTTCATAGTAATATTCATTAAATAAAACTTTCTTAAAAATTTTATCTCAATTCTTTCATCTCATGAATGCCTACTACAAATATAACTATTAAATAAAGTTATCTAAGTAACATGAAGAAGGATACCTCATCATTAGGAATCCCAGAAATCGATGCACACATAAATAAAAGTTGCAAAAAAAGTTCTCTAAATAATCATCCCTATTGTATATGCGGCAGGAGCAGTCACAGGAATAGGCCGTGTATTTCAGAATAGGCAAACGGGCAGGAATTTTTGTCAAGATCTTTCTTGTTTGTTTTCAGTTTTACAAGATCCTTACAAGAATTGACTTAAACTTAAAATTCATTGTTCTCCTGACACTGTTAAAAATACATTTTCATATCATTTCCCTATTTGCTTTATTACCTTTTTAAAGGGAAAAGTTGAAGATTAAAATTTTATGTACTTTTATTACCAGGTTTCCAATGAATGTGGCATCCTATAAAACCTACCTCTGGGTGCCCCACCCATATTTTTTTCCCAGTTGCAGATCAGTTGAGCTTTTGTTATATGAAGGTATAACTAACTTTAGAGGGGACTCATGTTACCAGTACAGCTTTTTTGACTTTCTAAATTTGGATGTATTTTATGGCTCATAGCAAGATAGTTTAAGTGATCTCAAGGGTTTAATAGGCCACAGATCTCCATGCTCCACTTTCATGAATAACTCATGGAATTATCTCAGACTCTTTTCCATTGGAAAATGACATTTATTGCAAGACTTTATGTGTTGACTTTTTTCAATTGCTATACCTTCCATTCTTTCCCCCAGGAATTCTTACCTATTTAAAAAATGAAAAAGGGTAAGTTACTCCAATAAAGCTGTAAATAGTTTGTGGATTGGACTCTTTATGAGGTTATTTAAAGTCTCACCTAAATCAAGTAATTAGCTCTCAGGACTTCCCAAAGAATAAAGCCCAGCTATCAGCATTTATTTATTTTTTTATAAAACTTTATTTTTATATACACTTTAACAAGGATATAGTACAATGTCCTTATTTTGAAGAATATTTGTTAGCAAGACAACTACTTTCAATATAATTGAGAACAAATGTAAGTGGATGCTATGAATACTCATGAAAACAAAAATATTTCAAATGTATAGTGTTGACTTTGAAATTTTAAAGTTCTTCATAAAATTGAAAATGCCAACAAACAAGCAGGCATGAGTTTGCTGAAGGCAGGAAGTCGTGCACCTCATTTTATCTTCAGGTTATAGCTAAGAGCTTCACACCTGTGAGTCATTATTAAATGTAGTTTGTGGAGAGGTCTATATGAATGGCCTTCCAGTTGAGCCCTGGGTGGTCCTGCACCCTTTTCAGATACAGACTCTGAAAAGAGGGATGAATAATCTTATAGTTCAGGATTATTACAGATAAGTCTGTTTGTCTCATACTTGACAAATGTCTAATCTTTATATTGACTGAAAACATGATTTGAGACTCCTTTCTCTTGAAATGTACTTATTTTCCTTCCGTAGAGACCAGCAGTAAGAACATCAGTGGCAGTAGTTGAATTTTGATTTAGCCTCTTATGGTTAGGCCCCTTGAGGACTCTGGCACATCAGCAGCACCACTGCAGGAAACAGAAGGGCCGTTCTGAAGAGGCTGTGCCACTGAGGAAAGGTCAGTATTTGGCAGAAGTAGCAGTAATGCCCACAAAAGATGCACCAGAGGGTCACCACCAGCCCTGTTTGCAGTGGTGAGGAACTGTCACACAGCTCCCTGGGTGCAAGATGCCACAGCACAGTACATGAAGGCTGTGGTTTTCAACTTGGGGTGCATGTAAAAATTACTGGGAAGTTGTTAAGACATATCCGTGCCTGGAGCCTTGCCCAGATGAATTAACTCAGAACATCCCCTCGCATGGGTTCTATTTTTCAAGTTCCGTAGGTGACTCTGCTGTTCGGGTAGGGTTGGCAACCAAACACCTAAACAGGCCGAGCACAAGAAGAGAAGTGGCCCAGGGGGAGCATTTCTGAAGAGACTCATGTGAGCACATGAAGACAGCCCTTCTTGGCCTGCCCAGGACCTGGGAGGGAGGCAGTGTACCCCAGGAAGAGGAGCTGGCAAAGGGGCTGCAAACCCTGAAATGATAAGTTAACAAAGTATTGAGCATTTTTTAAAAACAATTTTTACAAATGTATTACAAGTGTCGTGGTGTCAAACTTTAACTTGTGCTCACATATGGTTGTGTAATGCTGAGGAAATATACACTTGATCTTAGGCAAAAGGCCGAGAAGCGATTGCTGCTGAAGAAATATAGAACTTTCCTTTCATCTGCAAGTAAACTGGTGAACCCCTGAGATCACATCTAGTATATTTAAGAACAAAAATGTTATTCTCAAGCTTTATACTTAGGAATTTCCCAACATGTAACCAATTCCTCAGAGTGGATAAAAAGCCTCAGTTTCTCAGCCTCTGCTGACTCTTGGCACTTTCCCTGAGGCGAGCACCAGCTGGAAGGACGACAGAGTTCTGTCCAAAAAGTTTCCCTGCCTTGTGGGCCTCCACTGCTCAAATCTGAGTGTGATGAGTTTGTAACGTAAGGGTATCTTCTCTTCACTGAGATAACATCCCATCAGACCTCCCTGGATGCGGCCTTAAGCCTCCATGTTTCTCCTCCATTTCCCTTGACTTAATGGTTTTCCCTCAGGCACCAAGCCGGTCAGACCACCCCACTGTGCCCTCTTCCTAGGTGGGCCTTTCCTGTGTCGGCATGGGCCCCCTTCAGAGATCTATATGAATGAGTATGTTACGGGTCCTTTCACCTCCATGCTCTACCTAACAAAACATCAATCCCATAGAAAAAGGAAAGCAGAACAGAAGTTGATGGCTTTCTCTCTTCTTTTTTCTCTTTTTCAAATTCTCACTGCAGTAGACAGCATAGGTTTTCTTCTCTCCCTAATATCACCCCTCTATAGAAGAGAAGCAATGGGTATTTTTTCCATGCTAGTGATCAACCTACTTCACAGGTTGCAAAAGGATGAAGCTAATGAATTTATGAATTCTTCCTTCAGAAGGCTTGCGCTTCTAAACTATTGTCTTGCAACGTGATATTCTAAATGTCAGAACCTGGGTATGTATATTTTTTTCTTTTGTGCCATTGTGAGACAAATCTACATTCCTCTCTTCCAACCTTCTCCAGTAGGTAGAAGTCTCAGGCCAATCAGGGAGAAATTAATGCATTTGATTAGGAAAGAAGAAAACAATTTTTTTTATTTATTTATTTTTTTCAGTTCTACAGATACATCTTTTAATATAGAAGGCAGTTATAAATAAGGTGACCCTCTCTTGATTTCCCTGATTTCTGTTTAGAACACAATGTGTATTCACTCACATTTTTAATTACATGTATTTCCATATATAGTTAACAGTTATATATAGTTAACAGTTTAAAATGTTGAAGCTGTAAAGACTGTGACTCATAAAACAGTTGGGATGCATATACTTTTATAACAAAATAGTAATAAATTTATTAGAAATTATTTTTAATTAGGGTTGTTTAAAGAAATTTTGTAGAATTGAATCTCCTTATGTGAGTACTGGAGAATACAAGGGTATATGTGAAACTTAGTAAATGTGGAATGTATTTACATTCTAGTGGGAGTAAAGACAAGATAAACATGTTTAGGGGATAAAAAATAGTATCTTTCTCTTACTAATTGCAAGGTCATGGCTAAGACTTCCTGTAATAACAGATAGATCAATAAGAGGAGAGAATATGCATTTATTTAATACATGTTTTACAGGGCACAGAAACTTTCGGATTGAAGACCCAAAGAAATAGGGGAAACTATGTATTTATGCTTAGGTTTGATAAAGTATGGACTGTCCTATAGAAGTATAAATACAGGGCCAAGGGCATGGTCTAATGCTAATAAGCCGGGGTGAACTTAGCAAGGCCTGCTGGTTCAGATTTCTGGGTCACATTCCTTCCCTTTGAGTGTAGGACAGGATGCCCATCACATGAGGGTCTACAGGGGAGAAGAGAGAGAGAGAAAGTGAGAGAGTGACCTAGCTACACTATATGGCCTAATCCAGGGAAGAGGAGTAAGGGGAATTCTAGTACCTGTGGTTGGCTTCAGGAAACAAAGGGGTGAGAGGAGGTTAGGGTGTCTTTCCTGTTTTCTCAATCTCTGAAGGGCCATATTTTGGGGTAGAGTTCCTGAACTCTGTTACAAGTCAAGGCAACCACAAATGGTATGTTAGATGGTAATAAATTCCATGGAAAAGGAAAAATGAAGGAATGATAAAGAAGGTGAAATTTAACTAGGAGGTTGATTTTTTCTTTTGAAAAAATTCTCTTCATGTCTATTGCCCACATTTTGATGGGGAGGCTTGTTTGTTTCCTGGCTGATTGGAGTTCTCTGCAGTCTCTATATATTAGTCCTTTGTCAGAGGTGTAATTTGCAGATATTTTCCCCCATTCTATAGGTTATTTATCTACTTTTTGTATCCTTTGCTGTGCAGAACCTTGTACTCTAATCAATTCCTGTCTATTTGCTTTTGTTATAGCTGTGTGTATGTATTTGCTTTGGGGGTGTTGGTCATAAATTCTTTGTTTAGGCCTATCTGTAGAAGAGTTTTTCCTAAATTTTCTTCTAGAACTTTTATGATTTCATGACTTTCATTTAAGTTTTCTATCTATTTGGGATTAATTTTTGTATATGATAAGAGATAGATGTCCTATTTCATTTTTCTCCATGTGGCTCTCCAATTTTCCCCAAACCATTAATTGAATAGGGCATTCTTTCTTCAATGTAAATTTTTAAAGAGAGATTGTTTTTTTCTTGAGACAGAGTCTCACTCTCTCACACTGGGTAGAATGCTGTGGTGTCATAGCTCACAGTAACCTCAAAGTCTTGGGCTCAAGCAATCCTCTTGCCTCAGCCTCCTGAGTAGCTAGGACTACAGGCATCTACCACACACCTGAATTTTTTTTAGAGACAAGGTCTGACTCTTGCTTAGGCTGGTCTTGAACTCCTAAGCTCAAGCAATCTACTTGCCTTGGCCTCCCAGAGTGCTAGGATTATAAGTATGAACCACTGTGCCTGGCCAAGACAGATATTTTTAAATATGATCAAGAATTTAAAGGAGAAAAGTTTCTAATGAATGAACAAATGGGAAATGTCAGTACAGAAATGAAGACTCTGGGAAAAAAAAAACTAATTGTAAATTAAAGAACAGAAAAATGCAGTATCTGAAATAAAAAGTTTACTCTATGGGCTTATCAGTAGGTTAGAAATAGGTTAGAAATAGACTACCAGTTAATTACTTAATGTTTCTTTTTGTTGCCATTCTTCCTTTTCTTCTTTTCTGCCTTATTTTGGGTTAATAATTGTATTGATAATTACATGATTTACTTAATATCTTTTCAGACGTATCTTTTTATAATTTTTAGTGGTAATTGTAGGAATGGACTGTGTTTTCTTAACTTATCATGATTTTCTTGGAGTTAATATCATGTTACTTTATATAACATAGAATAATTTAAAAATGAGAATTCTGTATATGCCTCATTCCTGCTATTGTTTTAGTATATTTATATATGCTGGCTGTAAACACAAAGTATCAATGCTTACCTAAAATGATTATTCTGTTTTATATTTACCACATACTTACTATTGCTTCTGTCCCTCACTCATTCCTGAGGATCTAAGTTTTTATTTGGTATCATTTCCTTCACCTGAAAAACTTCCTTTAGCCTTTTTTTACACTGTAGGTTTGATGACATTGAGCTTTTTCAGTTTTTGTCCATCTGAACATGATTTGATTTTATTTTGTCTTTCTTCTTGAAGCATATATGTGTTGGCCATAATATTTAGGGTTGGTAGTTTAATTTTCAGCACCTTAAATATGTCATTCCATTCTATTCTGGCCTCCATGATATTCTGATGATAACCATCATTTTTGCCATTATTTTCTCTTATGTAAGGCATCCTTCATTTTTAGCTCCTTCCAATGTTTTCTCTTTATTTGTGATGTGAGAGGTTTTACTCTCTTGTGTGAGGTGTGGTTTTCTTTGTATTTATCACTTTGGGGTTCGTTTGATTTGGGGATCCATAAATTCATGTTTTTCATTACATTTGGGAAATTTTAGTGCTGTCACTAAAATTTGAAATATTGTCACCCCTGTCTCTTTTAATCTTCTTTTTCTAGATCTCCAATTACATGTCTGTTAGACCACTTGGTTAATATATTCAACCTTTCTTTTCCCATCTTCTTCAGATTGCATAATTTCTATTGATCTATCCTATATTAATCTGTGATAGATTTGGGGCAGGGGTTTGATATGTAAGAAAGGAGTAATGGACCCCATTTTGGAAGATCTATACAGTCAGAAGCTGATGGGACACTCTTCTACCAGTCAACATTAGGCTGGTTTCTTTCTTTTGTTTTTTATATAATATTAGGCTTTTTAGGCCTTACTTATTCAGCCAATATACATATAAAAGATCAGGTAATACAATAAAAATAGGGTAAAAGTTATATAAGATCTACAGTTTTTAATTCCTTTTGTGATACTTAAAAAAATCTTCTTTGTATTATGCTAATTCACATTTTCTCCCAAGTCATTTTTTTCCCTTGAATTCTATAAGACGTACAGCCCTTATATTAGATTTATCAGGGGAGAGAGATGGCTAAAAACAATTAAACTATACTATATATTTTATTTATTGGTTGAGAAAAGAGATATGGTAATACAAAACTAAATAAAAAACTGCTGTGAAAGAGTTCTAGAAATCCAAATAGTACAAATGTTAGTATCTCGTTTTTCTTTTGACATTTTGCTACACTATTAAATTTAATGGGAGATGCATGGAGTCTTTAGCTGGGTTTAAATATTTATTTCTCCAATTACTAACTCTTTGGCTTTGAACAAGTAACTAACCTTCTCCAATACTCAATGTATTCACATAAAATTAGGCTAATTTTATTAATAATTTAAACCTATCGTGTGATATATGAGATGTTATGTATCTGTGCCTTTCCCATAATCCATGTTAATAAATAGTAATTAGAACTGTTGTTATTCAATATTTTCATCATTGTTTTAGTAAGATATTCAGAAAAACACTGAGCTATGGTCTACATTTTCCACCAGGTGAGAGGAGGGAACAGAAGATTATAATCCTAGTTTCTAACTTTATTGAAGGTTGACTTTTGGCCAACACAGTGCTAATATTTAACATATATTATCTCATTGTGTTCTGTAACCAACCCACCAACCTATAAATTAGATTTTTATAAATATTCTCATTTTATAAATGAAGAGCTAATAGGTATTTTGCTACTTATGATAGATCTCATGGATCGTCGGTAAACACATCAGGGAAGACACCGAGAGAGTGTAAAGCCTCGGTTTGTTGAGAATAGCTTAGAAATAAAAGGTGAGGGGGAAATTCAGAAAACATCTTTATATACTTTAGAGTATTGTCTGGAGTCTTTAATTAAAGAGAGTGAGCTTTGTCAATCTTTCGGCTGACCACGTCAGTCTTTGATTGAAATGTTGACCGTATTAGCCTTCTTGAGATAGCTCCAATTTTCTATCACAGGTGACTACATGTCTTCCTTTATTCTGGTTTAGCCTCTCCTGATCAGCTCACAGGTAATTCAATAATCTTTTATAGAATTCTTACTGTGTGTTAGATGCAGTTCTATATGTGGTAATGAAGCCGTAGGAAAAAGTCCTTCTTTTCATAAATCTGACATAATAATAGGAGAGATAAGAAAAAGTCCAATAAGAAAATAAACACATAAGCCAATGTCAGGTAGTAAAAAAGTGCCATGAAAAAGAAATAACCAAAGGAAGGGAATGAGGATTGGCTGTTGATTGGAGGTGTGTGTCCATGGAGTGATGCAGTGTGGCTATTTGTGATCAGGGAAGGGCTCTGGAGAGGAAGCAGTGATTAAAAGTAAATAAATAAATAAATAAATAAATAAATAAATAAATAAATAAATAAATAAGGAAAGGAAGCTTTGGGGAGGCTGAGGGATAGGCTCCAGTGTGGAATCATTAGTTTTGAAGCTGGAAGCAGAAAGAAACTTGGGATTTTGAGAAAATGCAGAGAAGGCGGTGTGGTGTGAGTGGTGTGAGGATGGGGTCCGGCGTGCTAGTGAGCTCGGGCAGACTCAGGTCAGACCATGTAGGGCCTCACAGGCCCTGGTAGAGACTCCTAATTTCATTATGATGCCATCTATGGGCAGCTATAGGGATGTCTTCAGTGAAGGAATGACAATCATATTTGGTAGAATCATCACTTTTTCTACAGTAAGGAGACTAGAAGGTGGGAATCAAAAGTGAAAGCGAGAACTATCATCACAGTCCAGCTGACAGGTGATTGTTCTCCAGGCTAGGAGAGCAGCTATGAGAGGCAGAGAGGAGAAGTGATGTTTGGCACACGTCTTACAGACTGACAGAACTTACTGATGGCTTGGACATGGACATGAGAGAGAGAGGTCAAGGTGATTGTGACTTGCTCTGGCTTATAACTGTTCCTTCCACCAGCTTGAGGCAGACTAGAAAAGGCATACATACAATGTGTAGGGCTCTCCAAAGTGGAGAAAGAACTGATGTGTGCGTAAGTGCAAAAGTATCCAACCCGGCAGGCTAGTGCCGTGTCCAAAAAGCACAGCCCAGGCAAGTGGTTGGCAGCACCGGGGATTTCAAAGAGCAGATAATGGAGCTGAGAAGAGCCTGACCCTTGAGAATCCAGGATCAGACAACATTGCCCAAAAGAGTGGTGACAGCTGGGTTCAGGGCCCAGTCAGAGCTCCTTGCAGGTACTGAGAAGAGAAAGAGCAGCCTCTGTGTTGGAGGCTTTGGTGCACGCAAGCAGCGCTCTCAGAGAGCACGGACCTGTCTCATTCAGACTGAAATGGGATACAGGACCCTTTTCCTGAGAAAGGAAAATATCTAGTTCAAGAGTCTGAGGCACCCGATCAGACTGGAATTATGAGGGGAAAAAAAGGCAATGTTGGACTACAGCTCTTTAACAGTCCTTAAGAAAAGATCAAGGCAGTTTTCAGCACTGGGGACAGCCCCATTGGCAGGCCAGCCCCCTGTGCTAGCCTGTGATGGGAGTAAGATGGCAGGAAGGAAGAAAACCCGAGAAGCTAGTAAATCCCAGCATTGGGTGAGTCTTCCATCAGGAAAAACAAAACAAAAGGAGCAGAGGAACAGCCAGCAACAAGGTTGGCCATCTGCTGCTGGGGAAAGGAGGTTGCTCTCCCTTCCCCCTGAGGCTTTCAACACCTTGCTGCTTGTTTCTCTGTTTCCTCCTTCACAAGGGTCTCTGGTGCCTTCACCCGTGAACAAGATGACCTAAAATGACTGAAAATGTGCCGTACCTACTGTGACTTAGTCACACGGAAGCTGAACAATTTCATTCAAAATGCATACTGTGCTACTCTTAAGCTTTTGTGTTTTTTGCAGAATTTTACTCAACTTGACCAGCACTTGACCTCTAATTTTATTGGAGTCTTACTTGAAAATAGTAAACTGAGAGGGATGTTGGAGTTCTCCAAAGTAAAACCTACTCAGTTACTGGGAATTTGGTCAATGTCGGGTTTTGATGGGGGACAGGACGGGGGTAACTTTCAGCTGACAACTTGCTTATGTCTCAGGTGTCATTTACTCAATAAAAAACATCTTGTGATTGAGTGAATTTTGAGTTTACTCCTTGACTGGCCTGTCACGTCTTGGAAGCCAGAATTTTCATCATGTCTGTCTTTCCTCTCTGGTGATTTAATAAAGTGGCTGTGCACAATAACTGATCAATATTTATTGAAATATTTGCAGTGTTTTATTTTTCTTCGTTTCTTTTAGCTTGTTTTAAATTTTAACCTATAGATTTTTTTCTTTAAGCATGTGTTGCCTGATTGCTAAGATTCATGTTATTTGGTATTTTCTTTTCTTTGTTCTTAGAGACAGTTCAAATCAAATTGGATCTCAATAATTTTCTATTACTTATTTTTTTTGTAAATTTAAGTTTCCTTAAGTGTTTAAAAGGAGACTGGGTTCACATTGCTTTTGCAACTACACAGAACTCTCTTTTTCTTGCTTATATGATTTTTGTGTAGTGTTGATTTATGGCAGTTTGCCTTATAAAATGTCCTGGCCTGAATATCTTCCTCATTTTGACATTCTTCATTTCTCTCTGTTTTGCCTATGCTACTAAAGTTTGCTTTCACTCTCAGCAGTGCCTCTGTAGTGTGGAGCCTGTCTGGGCAGGGAGCTGTTATGGGTCAATTTTGAGAACCCTTGACAGGCCGGGCTGTTCCGGCCCTTTGGCCTGTACGGGAAGATTGAGGCTGGGGTTAGAGCTTGTAGCTCCTTGCTCCCTGTGAGAACTGCTCCCCAGCTTCAGCTGCCCCTGTCAGATTATGCCTCCACACTCACACTCCACACTCCCTTTTGGGGTTCTCTCATTCTTCATCAGACACTCCATCAGCGTTTCTCTGATACAGACGTGTGTCAATAACACACAAATATGCCTATGGATGACTGCCTGTATTTTGGTATTGGTAGGGATTCTGTATCTTTTAGTTTTGCTGTAAAGGTGTCCATAGACTTTTGATTTCGCTACTTCATTGCCATTTTTGGAGAGAAGGGTGTATGTGTGCATATGCATATGTGTGTGTGTGTGTGTGAGAGAGAGAGAGAGAGGGGTGGTTTGTGAGGCCCCCCAAAGTATGCTGCTCTACAGTCTGTGTCTTCCCTTGGGGCGGATTTGAAATCTAGTACATACACATGCAGGACATGGGCATTCTAGTTTTTCCGTGTAAATATATTTCACCAGGATTCTAATCAACCTAAACTAAGGCTGGGGGTGTCTCCCGTATGAAGAGCAAGTGCTGCTTTTGCCCGGACTGGAACAGGAAAGGGGGGACGCCGGTGCTCCTTGCCTCCTCCCTCCCTTTCCTGAATTTCATCTTCTTTCCCACTTTAAGTGAAAAGGAAAGGCTAAAGGCTATCTCAGCACACGGACCTCGTGGGCTTGGGGAGCGATAGATGCTCCAGCTGAAGGAGAGAAGGGGGCCTCCCGGGAGTCGGAGTCCTCTGCTTCTTGTCTGCCCAGCATCACAGCTCCTCTGCATGGCCTTGATCTGCTCAGACGTCCTCCTGGGGTGGGCTGATGAACAGTGAGAACCAGAGAGCAATGCTGTTCCCCCAACACTGCTGTTCAACTTTTCCTTTGTGCTTCCTGTTATTCTAATGCTCTTTAAGTCCACGCCTGCGGCACTGCTCAGAGGTATTTCTTTCACGGTTCCTCTCAAGGGACCGTCACGTCTGAGTATCAGATGAGCTCTGCAGACATCTCCATGAGGTGTTTTCCCTCTCTGCACCATGTGTCTCCTTGACTTTGGCCCAAGAAGCTACTTACACTGATCATTGACATGCAGAGAACTGTGCTAAGTAGCCGAGCACCGTAAACACCAGCACACACCTACCCATGTCACACATCACAGCTTATACTGTGCTTCACTGTGCTGTCCAGTCGAGTATACAGCAGCAGAGTAAAGTTTGTACCAGATATAAGGCATGCCAATTTCTCTTTAAACTTCTGAGACATTAAAAACCCTTCCTTGTTTCAAATCAATTTTCTATCCCTTTGTGTAAAGGTTCAAATAAAGGAGGCTCATTTCTTTTGGCACCACCTGTGATGGTTAACTGCCTGGGCCAGCGGGGTAAGGCCATGGTGCCTGGACATTTGATCAAATGTTGTTCTGGGTATTTCTGTGACACTGTTTCTGGATGAGATTAATATTTAAACCCATGGACTTTGAATAAAGCAGATTTCCCTCCCTCACGTGAGTCGGCCTATCCAATCAGTTGAAGACCTGAGTAAAACAGAAACTAACTTCCTGCAAGCAAGAGGGGATGGCCAGCAGACAGCCCAGAGGTCAGTGGCAACACTGGCCCTCCTGGTCTCCTGCCCACCCATGGACTCCAACTCCACCTCCAACTTCAACTCCACCTACTACAATAGAGGATGCTCTATTGTAGTAGATTGTTTGGGCTGCTGTAACAAAATGCCATAAACTGGGTGGCTTATAAACAGAAATGTAGGGCTGGAAGGTCCAAGGTGAAGGCACTGGCAGATTTGGTGTCTGGTGGGAGTTGGCTCCGTGGCTCACAGACTCTGCCTTCTCAGCGGATCGTCACATGTTAGATGGGCCCAGCTCTCTTTTATAAAGACATTAATCCCCTTAATGAGGCAAGAGACCACATGACCTATTCACCTTCCAAAGGCCTCATTTTGATTATATTATTATATTGGGAATTGGGTTTCAGTGTATGAATTTTGAGGAGATACAAACATTCAGATCTTATCACCCATCCTACTTGGGGCATGCTAAGCTTTCACAATTGAGTAAGCCAATTCCTTAAAATGAACATCTTCTGATAAAATATATCCACCCACATCCCAGCAGTTCCAAAGGGGGAAATCTTCCATTCCAAACTTAAGGCTTTTTCTAGTTTCTCATTTTCCCCAAGTTTCAGAAAATCATGGACAAAAAAATAATGGTGTTACAGTAATTCTGCAGAAAAAAATTCATGAAACCATCAAGCCACAAAATTATAGCACTTTAAAATTTAGCATCAATTTCTTTCTACTATGGTATGTACCATACAAGAGGGGTTTTTCCCCCCCCCATAAGCCAATATATCTTACATTCTAGATTCATAGTGAGTAAATACAGAATGTACTAGAATGCATAAGTATTATTTGTAGGAAAATAGAGAGACTTGATGATAGTATCTTTGTCAGAACGCCCGTTCTGACATACTCTGCTAGAAATGTTTTATGCAGAAATTAGAAGTGACATTAAAAGTTTTGTGTCTTGATAATGAGTTAAGGCAAGGGGTTGCTGCCCCAGCGTCCAGACTGCCTCTTGCTTTGGATACTTGCATCTGAGAATTCCTGTCTTTGGGGAATTTGGGGGAGGGGATTTCTTGTTCAGGAAGCATCTTGAGCTTCCACAGCTCATATACAGCCCAACCTCCTTTGGAAATTTTTCCTATAAGGTCTTGTTATTTCAATTAATATCTCGTATTAGACCCTGTGAATCGGGTACTTCTGTGCTGAGTGAAGTGTGGCCATTACCCAGAGTCAGTAGACAGAGCGCTCCACATTTATAACAGAACACTCTTGCACTCCCCTTCCATCCTGCAGGCTCCACAGCCCAAGCACCCCTCTTCTCTCCCTCCGCCCACAGCTCCATCAGCCCTGCCCTGCCGCGGGCATTGCTTCTGCAGCCGGAGATGGACATCTGTTCTCCCGGGCAGCAATACTTCCCCTGTTGGGTGCTCCTCCATAACCCCTTCTCTCTTCTCAGCTGTGGGTTCCCTGGGCCTCTGGAATACTTTTATGACAATGACACAAACTACTACTTTGTCATTTCTATTTCTCTGGAATAAAAGCCTGTTTCCACAGAGCCAACACAAAAGGGGAAACACATGGGAAAGAAAGCCTGGGTCCTAAACAGTGTGCTGTTGAGCACAGCTTAGCAGCACCGAGCCAGAGACAGGCTGGCCTTCCTTGACTGGACTGTTTAGAAGTGAGCACGCCCTAGCCTTGAGCTGAACCTCTCTGGGCAGTGGGAGAGCTCAGCCCTCGTGGCAGAATGCAGCCCTCCTTTCATCAGCTGTGCTGACCCCTAAACCTGGTTGGGTCCCAGACATGAAGCCAGATTATCCTACAGGAAGTGATCAAGACATTTCTTCCAGGTCAAGAGCTTTACTTTCCCCAGGGTATATGTTTTTCCAGAAGAAATACAAGACCACCCCTGAGCACACTGAAAGCAAACCCATCAACACCATCTTCCTTAGAAGCCTGAGTGCTCCTGTTCCACGTGTCCATCTTGACACTGCCATGCTGCAGTCCTGGGCACCATGGGACCCTAGAGGGAGTCAGGGTAATGGAAGAGAAGAGGCAACTCCACAAAAGGTGGCAAGAAGTGGGTAACACTGACAATCAAAATTCCAGGGTACTTATTTTTTATTTCTTTTTTACTTGAAAATGGAAATAGGATGATGGGAATAAATATCATTCTGAAATAATATACTTCTCCATGAAGTGTATTCATTTGTTCATTTATACACTCACTATATACAAGTCATTGCAAAGGATATGACTCCTGTATTCTAGTGGTTTCTATATGTTGGAGATGGTGAAGCAAGTTATGAATAATAATAATATGACATAAATATGGTGTAGACACTTAACTAAATCCATTGCTACTCCAACACAGCATCACAGAGGGAAAATTGAAGGGCAAGAGAGAAGGGACTGATGGAGTGTAACAAGAAGCAGAGTGATTGAAAATGAAGGTGTCATTGGAACAGAAGTAGAATTTCTTAGGGGACAAAACCATACCTTATATCACATATCAGAGTTGGCTAATATCTGGAGGGTGTGAAAATATATTTGTTGGCTAGAATTATAAATCCCTTAGTGCAGGGATCATCTGTCTCCAGTGACCATAACAACCTTCGTGACAATGATCAAAGTATCTATATGTTGTCATCCATACAGTACGTCATGAAAAATTACCATGTAAGTCCCCATAAAGCATTCTGATTTTATTTGCTTTCAATGCCTTATTATAATTCAGGGAAAAATTTATAAGAGTAGGTCATTTATCTATTGCAAAATTTTCATTTAGAATATATTAGTTTTATAATTTTGATCATCCTATTTTAAATTATTTTAGAAATGATGCCCAATTTATTCTCTGAGAAATGATGCCCAATTTATTCTCTGAAAAATTTACAGCCTCCCAGACTTCAAGATAATTGACATTTTTCTACACAATGGAGTTCCCTGTAGATTGTTGTGTAAGAGGCACTTAAGCTGTGTCAAAATGAAGTAGGCTATATGAGTTAGTTATTTGACAGTTTTTCTTGTATAATACACAAAATTAGTTATCAATTATGGTAAAAGATATGGGATCTTTCCTGTTTCTATAGCAATATAAACCCTTGGGATGATTTTCAGCAAGTCTATCTCCTAAATTATTCCCTGGATGTGACTTAAGAAACTAGGGAAGATTCATTTGTTCAATTAACTTACTAGTAAGCCATTTAGTGTGGTGATGGGAAAAGATAGACGGGTCAATGTAATATAGCATTTCAGGTCTGGCATTTAACATTCATTTACTGAGGGACTGGTACGTGAAAGATTGTTCTTTGAGCAAAGGCAGGTGAGTTAGACCAAGATGCAATTCTTCCCAAGAAACCTATAGTCCAGTGGGGAAAACTTGAAAAGAAATTAATGTAAGAAAGAAATGAATACAGGATGAAGTAGTGAGTAGAAACAGTTTAGGGGGAAAAAGGAAAATATGAGCATGTTTTGATGCATAAAATCCTACTGGATCTTTTTTTTTTTTTTTTTTTTTTGAGACAGAGTCTGACTATGTTACCCTGGGTAGAGTACTGTGGCATCACAGCTCACAGCAAACTCAAACTTTAGGCTTAAGGAATTCTCCTGCCTCAGCCTCCCAAGTAGCTGGGACTACAGGCACCACCACAATGCCCGGCTATTTTTTCGTTGCAGTTGCCATTGATGTTTTAGCAGGCCAGGCCAGGTTTGAACCAGCCAGCCTTGATGTGTGTGACTGGTGCCCTACCCACTGAGCTAGCAAAGAGGAAGACTACTTTATTTATCTTTATTAACTTTGTGATCTTAAAAGTAATCTGATCTAACTCACAATCCCATGCTTAAATCGTCTTTACCAGTGTTTCAAATGCTGGGTTAGGTTGGAAAACAGCTGTATTTTTATAAAGCTTCCCCAATTCTGCTAAGTTGCTGAGTTGGGAACCACCACTCTAGTTTGGTAAAACAGTCTGATATCAAATTCCCCCTTAGCAGAGAACTCACTATTTTACCAGGTAGCACATTTCATCCTTAGAAAATCCTGCAGTATAGAATCTTCTTTATAATTCTGAATGGAAATGTCCCCATGAAATTTTCCTAGTTCTACACTTGAAGCCACACTATACAAGTCAAATCCTTATGCCACAAGATGGCTCTTCATTTACTGTGACTGGTCCCATAACGGCATCACACTTGTTTGAAGAGCCCAATAGTTTCTAAAATGGAAAAGTAGCTTATATTATGGAGGCTTTGGATTATTGCTAAGATGACAGCTCCAATGCTGATATAATTCAGCTTATTGTTCTGATGTCAAGTTTCAGAGTAAACAGAAGCATACCATGATTACTATATAACACATACCACAACTACCACATATTACATATCACAACCAGGGATTATTAACGTACCAGGACTACTGTATACTGCATACCACAATCCCTGTATACTACATGCATACCATGACTACTGTATACTAGATACCATGACCACTGTATACTATGTACCATGACCACTGTATACTAATACCATGACCACTGTACACCACACACCACAACCACTATATACTCCATGACCACTATATACTACGTACTACGAACGCTATATGCTATGTAACACAACCACTATATACTATGTACCATGACCACTATATATTACACACCACTGTATACTACATACCGTGACCACTATATACTATGATGACGACCACTATATACTACACACCACATTCACTATATACTACATAGCATGACCACTATATACTATGTACCATGACCACTATATACTACACACTATGACCACTGCATACTAGGTACCATGACTACTATGTACTACATAGCATGACAACTATATACTATGTACTATGACTACTATATACTACATACCACAACCACTATCTACTACATACAACTACTATATACTATGTGCACGACTACTATATACTACACACCTTGACTAGTAGTACCATCACCACTACCACTTGTGCTGCTGTGACCACTGCTACTCTCCCTACCATTTCTATCAACACCAATAAAGAACAATAGATAATAGTTATTGAGCTAAGTGCTAATCATCATGTTACGGGATCTACTGATTTGCTCAGGTAGAAACAGAGTTATTGTTAATACCCAGCTCTTTCATAAACAACCGATCACTAAAACCTGTGCATTCTATTTCCTAAAGCTTTCCTCCACCTTGGACACTTCTTTACATCTTTTCTACCAGTGTTCTACCTTGTCCACCTGGAAGACTGCAATGATTTTCCATCTAGCTTCCCCACTTCCATTCTTGCCTCTTTTCAGTTAATTTGCCACACTGCATTCAGACTCTTTTTAAAAAATAGTATTTAATTTTCAGAGCAGTTTTAATTTCCTAATGAAATTGAGAGGAAAATACAGAGATTTCCTATATTTCTCATACCCCATCCCCCCCACACCCCTCCCCATTGTCAATATCACGTACCAGATTGGCACATTTGTTAAAATTTATGAGCCTACACTGGAACATCTTTTAACCCACAGTTCATAGTTGACATTTGGGGTTCATTCTTGGTATTGTACATCCTATGGATTTGAACAAATGATTAATAACATGTGTCCGCAGTTAAAGTGCCATACAGAATAGTTTCACAGAGCTAAAAATCTTCCATCTACCTTTCTACCCTTTCTACCAACACCCCCTGGCAACTTCTGGGTTTTTTTTTTTTTTTTTTTTTTTTTTGTTCTCTACATTTTTCCTTTTTCAGAATGTCACATAGTTGGAATCATATATTAGGTGACTTTTTCAGACTGGCTTCTTCTGCTTAATAAAATGCAAAATTTATGCTCCCCCCCTCCCAAGTCTTTTCATGGTCTGATACCTCATTTCCCCTTAGCACTGAGTACATTTCCATTGTCTGGATATATCACCATTTATTTATTCATTCACGCACTGAAGAACATCTTGGTTGCTTTCAAGTTTTAGCAATTCTGAATAAAGCTACGCTAACCATTCTTACAGGAATATAGGCTTTTGTGTGTACGTAAGTTTTCAACTCATTTTGTTTGATACCAATAAATGTGATTGTTGGATTGTATAGTACAAAGATGTTTAATTTTATAGGAAACTGCCAAACTGTCTTCCAATGTGGTTGTATCATAATGCATTCCCACCAAAAATGGGTGAGTGTCCACTGCTCTACATCCTCACCAGCATTTGATGTTGTCAGTATTTTGGATTTGGGCTGTTCTATAACAATAGATGTGTAGTAGTACCTTGTTTTAATTTGCATTTCACAAATGTTATGTAACATGAAACATTTGCTTTACATATGCTTATTTTCTATGTATATATCTACATTGATGAAGTGTCCATTTAAGTCTTTTGCACATTTTTAAATTCAGGTTCAGTGGTCAGGGGGAACTTGATGGCACAGTGGTCAAACTTTTTTCTCCTGGGGGCATTCTTGTGAGGATATCTGGGCAGATTCTGGAGCCACAGTGTCTTTGGCTGTCTAAAGGGGGGTGGTAAATGGATTGTCTTTTTCTGTGGCTGTGGACTGACTTCTTGGCCTTCAATGCCTTCACTTTGGCTTCTGCTTTGGGAGGGGCAGGAGCTTCTTTCTTCGCCTTCAGCACCATCTTGTGAAAAGGTTTTTAGGTTTGTTTGTTTGAGACATGTTTTCCGTCTTTAGGTCTGGGTAGAGCATCATCATGGCTCACTGAAGTCTCCAACACCTGGGCTCCAGCAATCCTCCTGCCTCAGCTTCCCAAGTAGATGGAACTACAGGTGTGTTCTGCCACACCTGGCTAATTTATTTTTAGTTTGTTATAGAGACAGGGACTCATTATTGGTCATGCTGGTCTTAAACTCCTGACTTCAAGAGCTTGAAGTCTACCTTGGCCTCCCAGAGTGCTGGGATTATAGGTGTGAACCACCGTGCTCAGTGAGTTTTATTGTTTTGAGTTTTACATTTGATACTTTGATATACTTTGAGTTAATTTTTGTGAAGGGTATAAAGTCTGTGTTTAGTTTTTCTTTCATTTTTTTCATGTATCTTTCCACTTGTTCCAGCACTATTTGTTGACAAGCTATCTTTTATCCATTGTATCGCCTTGTGCCTTTGCTCCTTTGTCAAACATCACTTGAGTGAATTTCTGTGTGTTTATTTCTGGACTCCCTCTTCTGCTCCATGGATCTATTTGTCTGTTTTTTCACCAGTACCTCATTGTCTTGATTTCTGTAGCTTTCAGTGAGGAAGTATCAGTCCTCCAACATTTTCTTCTTTTTCAGTGTTGTTATTCTGGGTCTTTTACTGCTTCTTATAAACCTTACAGCCAGTTTGTTGACACCACAAAAGAACTTGTTAGGATTTTGTTTGGGATTGCATTGATTCTATAGATCAAGTTGGAAAGAATTGTTATCTTGACAATGTTGAGTCTTTATATTCATGAACATGGAATATTTACTTCTTTGATTTCTTTCATCAAAGTTTTGTAGTTTTCTTCATTTAGACCTCACACATATTTTAATATTTTATCCCTGAATATTTTATTTGGGACAGTAATAATGTAAATTACATTGTGTTTTCAATTTTGTTCTTACAACCTTGCTATAATCACTTAGTAATTCCATAACATTTTTTTAATCTTTTGGATGATCTACATAGAAAAGATTATGTCATCGCCAAAGAAGACCATTTTATTTCTTCCTTCCCAATCTGCATACTTTTGTTTCCTCCATCTTTTCTTATTTTATTGCATTAACTGGTACTTCCAGTCTGATATTGATATAGGGTCTCAATATGTTACCCACCTGGTCCCAAACTCCTGGCCTCAAGCAATCCTCCTGCCTGTGCCTCCTGAGTAAGTAGGATTACAGGTGTGTACCACATGCCTGGCTCTAGTATGATATTTAAAAGAGGCGATGAGAAGGGATATCCTTGCTTTGTTCTTAATCTTAGCAGGAAAGTTACTAATTTCTCACCATTGTGTATGTTGGCTGTAGGTTTTTTGTTGATGCTCTTTGTCATATTGAGGAAGTTGTTTATTGCTAGATTGTTAAGAGTTTTTATCATGAGTGGGAATTGGAGTTTATCTGATGCATTTTCTGCAACTATTGATAAGATCATGTGATTATTCTTTTTTAGTTTGTTGATGTGATGTATTACAATCATTGATTTTTGAATGTTGAACAAGTCTTGTATACCTGGGATAAACCCCACTTTTAATGCATTGTTGGATTTGATTTAATATTTTGTTAAGGAGTTTTGCTTGTATGTTCATGAGAGATATTGATAGGTAATTTTCTTATAATGTTTTGTCTAGTTTTAGTATTAGGGTAATGCTTCTTCGAAGAATAGATTATAAAACATTCCCTCTGCTTCTATTTTCTGGAAGAGATTGTGGAGAATCTATATCATTTCTGTCTTAAATGTTTGGTACAATTAATCAGTGAATTCAATTCACCTTGGCTGGGTACTTTGTGTTTTGGAAGGTTATTAATTATTGATTCAGTTTCTTTACTAGATATAGGCCTATTCAGATTGTCTATTTAGAGCTACTTTTTAAAAACATAATTTTATGTTGTTACTGCTCCACCTAACATCTTTTAATGACTCCTCGTTGCTTATAGGATAAATTCCATGTCCTGAACATGGCTAGCCTTGTGTAATCTTGCCCTTCATTCTTTTACATTTCTGTCTCATTTTTGCATTCTAGATCATAGTTACAATAGAACTTTTTTCAATTTGTTGAAGATTTAATCCTTCATGGCTTTAATCCCTGGCTCTTCATCTGTCCCTAACACCCTTCTCCCAGATTCATTTACCCGGGTAATAATGAAAGCCTTGACTCAACCTTCAGATCTTTGCAATACTATACTTTTTCATGGCATGTACTGTGTCCCCTTCATAGTTCCTACCAAAATGGAATTACCTTTCTATTGTTGCTATTATTTGTTTATTGCTTATCTTCTCTGCGGTGTCATTAGTTGAAGGCTCTATTTATCTTGTTTACTCTTATATCTCTATACTTAATGCAGTGACATCATACATTAGTCATGTAACAGATATCTCTTGAAAGTCATGCTCACATTGTTTCTGTAAGAAAGTACTTCTATTACCTTCCTTTTATGGATGAGGAGATAGAGACATAAAGAGAGCAGCTAAATGGTTTATTTGCATTGCCTGTAAAGTAGATGGATGAAATTCAAACTGTACTATCGCAGCTTCCTTAACTGGAGTGTCATGTAAACTCAGGATATGTGTGGTTCTCAAGGAGTTTTTGACATTTTTTGAGTTTTTTTAATAAATTATGAGGTCTGACAATTAAGTCTGTGAACTCATCCTAGAAAAAGTGCTACATTCCTCAGTGCTGACTGTCACTACAGTCACCTTCAAGTAGTTCCTTTGGCCATCTGGTGACCCTAGTGATAGTCAACGATGAGATGTGCACTTTTTCTAGGATGAGTTCACAGATTTAATTGTCAACAACAATTAAATGACAACAGCTCTGATGGCTGTTCCACAAAAAGAGTTCCCAAATTGCTTTGAAGAGTGGATTAAGCTCTGGCATTGGTACATAGCTTCCCAAGGGGAGTACTTCAAAGGTGACTCCAGTGATGTTAAATGGTGAGGTATGCAGCACTTTCTCTAGGATGAGTTGGAGAACTTAATTGTTCAACCTCATATTTTAAATAGGTAAATTTTGAGAAAACAAAGAATTCACAAATGTTATTAGCTTCTTAAAATGTTCAGGTTCACATAGAATATTAAGAACCACCTTCATATAGAACTGTCTTAAACATTCGAAAATGTTATCATTTGTTTTTCAAGCTATGTAGAAAAAGCCATCAATTCTATGCTTGCACATACAGAGTAAAAACTCTGTTTTACTAAGAAATACGATAATGCTTTTGACTTTTTGAGGAAGTGTGCTGAAATCATTAATTTTGTTTAAAAAGATAAACTTAAATGCTGCTGTGAAAGGTTGTACATTTTCTTCTGAAAAATTTTAGAAATATTTCAAACTAACTGATGCTAATCAGCTATTTAAACGACATGAAAACTCTAGTAGGAGAATTGCTGAGGACTTTAAAAAATTTTTAGTCAGTTGTTCACTATTCAAAAATAAGCTAGGTTTGGTATTTGTTAGAGAGAACCTACATTTTAAATAGAAAACGATCCAAGAGATTTGTGTCTCTTCAAAACTGTAAATGTATATGGGCTTTAAGCAATGCTAAGGAGGAGTTAAATAATTGCATTAGACGTTTTTGGACTCTGGTCTTTTTATATAAGCTTCAGCAAAAGCCTGCCTGGAAGGGAGAGAGTTTGATGATAATAGTTTTTAGAACACACTCAGAATAAAATCTCTCTAAGAATCAGGGAGTGCCCTGTGGAGAAATAGATTCTTGGGTCCTGGGAAACTGGAGTCAAAGACATCTGAAAGCATTCTGATTTCTCCTTGCAGATGAGAATGTGCCTTTACTCGTGGATAAATTGGATCAAGAACCATTACAGCCTTGTGCACATTAACGTACTCTCAAAAGGAAATACATATAGTGAGAGTGTGGGCCTTGCAGGATGGAAATACAAACCCTGGGTATAAAAATCCTATTGTGCAAAAGCAGTCTGACGATTTATTTAGCTCTAGCAGGCGCTACATGTGCTGAGCTAATTCTCTGAAATTTGTTCCAATGGACAAAGTCATACTGAGACACATGCAGTATTAGCTCCCACACTGTGTAGCCTCTTCTTTTTAAAGTTCTGTAATCTTGGCTAAAGAAACCTGACATTGTATAAAGAGAAATGTGTGTTATCTCTTTCCTCTTTCACGTAACCCATCTAAAATGCAGAAGCCAAAGTTCAAAACGGGACCCCTGACTATAGCTTTTCTTTCTCTCCTGGATGTTGCTCAACAAGGACATACATAACTAGAGATGTAATTTGGAGCTGTACTTAGAATATTCCTGAACAGTTGCACTACCACATACCTTTCCTGTGGCTCCTAGAATTACTATAATAAGTGAAATCTGATTTATAGTGATAGGATCTTTCTCCAAGTTCCATTATGGGACTATATGTATACCTCAATTAAGAGAGCTTGTCACCAAGACAGTGACTGTTCAATACAAAGAAATCTATTTACATCACAAGTTTCAATTAACACATACATCTGTGCATTCCAGGGGTTGGAGTTCTTCAGCTGAGCATTTGCTCCTAGTGTGAATTGTTGTCTAAAGCTGGGTGTATCACAGTGTACAACCCAGAATATTTAATGCATGAAGAATGTTATTAGAAGGGCTGAAGTATGGGGATTTGATGCCTTTGCAAATCTTTTATTTTCCCTTTGTTTTTATTTCAGAATATTGCAAGGTATAATGTTTGGTTACATGAATTATTTTTGTACCGTTTGAGTCAAAACTATAAGTGTATAAATCTTAACTTGGAAATTAACAAGGGAATCAGATGTAGGGTGAAAAGTACCAAGTTGGAAAGACAGCAAAATGCTGCTCAGAGGCTGGAACCAGAGAAAGAAGAGACCTGAAAATAGTAAAACTCTATCTGTATGCATGGCTGGTGGAACAAACATCTTCCCAAAATGGATTCCAGCTGTAACACTACAAACAAAATAGATGTTAAATATTTAATGGTAAGTGCTCAGTTGAAAGCAGCAAGAGGATTTTGACCATAAGCCAGGTGTCTTAGCAATTTACAATTAATCATTTAAAAAATCACCAAAACCCACTAATTTTTTTCATCCATATTTTTAAGGGAGGGTAATCATTATGGATTACATCCATCTTTGATTTGATCCATCTTTTTGAGGGAAGGTAATCATTTAGTGTGTTATTGACTATTAGATCAATCTCCTCGTTAGGCTTTTTCTCTTAAACAAGATCATAGAATAAATATTTTGCTCATCACAAGAAAATGAGACCATGTCCAAAAATCTTCGTTTATAACATAGGATTAAAAACATAGCAATAGCGTGTTTACAAATATCCTGGAGTTATTCGAGAGTGTACATTTTGCTTTGTTGTGCTTCTCTTGAATTAGTAAAGTTTTCCTGTCATAAAACTGGAGAAAAATTCCCTGAATTGTAAGCAACTAAGTTAGACACACATTAATAATTGATAGGAATATGTAGTGAATGAGACTTAATTAAAGCATATTGTTTTTTTTTTGAAACTAGGTTATGTTTAGTGACTGAAAAAGAATTCTCAAACACATTTCAGGTGTATGTAGAGGCATTAATCAGATGGGAACTTTTTCTTTTAGTATATAAAATGTCTTTTATGTTCAACAGGACATAACAGCACAGCCTCCAGAGATACAGAAATTGTTAATGGAGGTATATCTGCATATAGGCTCCTTAATTTTACATCATACCTTTGTTTAAACTTGCTTTGCAGGCATCTTTCATCCTGTCTTCTCTCGCTATTAAGGGCACCAAATAAAAGCGGAGTTTGGAGAAAGCAGACTGTTATATCCTGTCCCATACCTTGTATAGCACAGGCTATTGTCACAATATGCTAAGTCTTTTCCTGGTTTGTCCCTGTGGAGATGCAGTTTAGGCCTTAACATATCTGAAGACCTTTAGGGGATATTATAGGCCTGCTTCTTTTATTATAACTTACTCTTAAAAGTTTACATTACATTCTTTTTTGGAAAATAATTCCAAACTTGAAAAGATCTAAAAATTAAAAAAAATACAAAGAACACTCATGAACCCTAAACCAAGATTCCCTTATTGTTTATTCACCCATTTGCTTTATCTTTTGTCATTTTCTCTTTATTTTCCTATGTACCTATTATCTATCTTACACACAAACATAATTATTTTCCTGAAAAAACTGAGCGTGAATTCCACAAGTTATGGTCCTTTACTTCTAAGTACCCCAGTGACTAGGGATGTTCACTTACATAGCCACCATGCAGTTACTGACTTAATCAATCTTCATTCATTGACTCTATTGACTCTGCCTTAAAAAAAAAAAAAAAAAAAAAAAGAAGACCATAAAACTATCCTGCTTCCCATCACAATTTTTCCATATGTTTTGCATCCATTGGTTAAAACTATCCTGCTTCTCATCACAATTTCCATATGTTTTGCATCCATTGGTGATCCTAACTTTGCCCTGACACTTGTATGACAATGAATTTCTATCTTTAGCACTTCCTTTCCAATCATGCATCAGCAAGAACTCTTCCTTGGCTTAGTGCCCGTAGCACAGTGGTTACAGAGCCAGCCACATGCCCCAAGGCTGAATGGTTCACCTGGCCAGCTAAACAACAATGACAATTGCAACAACAACAACAAAAATAGCCAGATGTTGTGACAGGCACCTGTAGTCCCAGCTACTTGGGAGGCTGAGGCAAGAGAAGCACTTAAGCCCAAGAGTTTGAAGTTGTTGTGAACAGTGACGCCACATCACTCTACTGAGGGTGACATAGTTAGACTCATCTCAAAAAAGAAAAAGAAAAAGAAAACTCTTCCTTATTATTTATTATTGATATGAACTAACAAAGTTGTGACCTCAGGACTATATATAGTTTCAAAGGAAAGGAATTTGAGTACATAGCTATTCTTGATACAATTTTGTCTATCATCAGCTGTTCTAAATTGTCTGCATCCATTTCAATGAACTTCCACTCATTTGGCTGTAATTATGAGGAAGACTACTTCATCTGACTCAACAAATGTGGGGAAGTATAGGTGTAAATGGTGTTTTCCTCTCTAGCGTTTTCTGGCATTGATCTGGAGTGGGAGCTGGTGGGAGGTATTAGTTCAACCTCCTAAAAGGAAGAACTGGAACCTGTTCCTCTATAAGCTCTTCACTACCACCTCCCCTGCTCTTCCACTCATCACCTCCTTTCTCCTTTACATCAAGCTTTCCCTTCCAAGTCGCTCTTTTCCCTTACCTTGAAAATGTATTCAAATTTCTTTCCTTAAAAAATATTTTTTTTCGGGCGGTGACTGTGGCTCGAAGGAGTAGGGCGCCAGCCCCATATGCCGGAGGTGGTAGGTTCAAACCCAGCCCTGGCCAAAAACTGCAAAATAATAATAATAGTAATAATAATAAGTTTTTCTCTTGTTTCTGCTTATAGCAACTGTCCATGTTCTGGGCATGCAGTCACTTCCTTGAAATGTAATCAACAGTGAAGTATGACTCCTTTTCACGAGAAAGCCCTGTGAAATAACTCTATAAATCTCACCCATAGCTTTCATATTTCTACATCCAAATGGCACATTTCAACGTACTTCCCTGGAGCTTGCTGCTGTCTTTCCCCTAACTGACCACCAGTCCCAACTCTAGGAGCCCACTTTCCTGGGCTCTGGACATTCTTGATGAGTTCTCCTTCTGCGAGTTGTAGCACTCATCCCTTACGTCATTTCTTCTGCTTGCAGCTGAAGAGTTCTGAGAAATATGTTCCAGAGCTACTTTCCTTCTCTCATTGCCCAACTTCCTTGTATCCTTTATCTCTTTCTACATTCTTGAATTTAACAACCACATGTGTGATGATAACACCCAAATCTGTCCTCTAAGTTTGATCTCTCCCTTGAGCATTAGTCTAAGACAGTTGAGCAGCTACACTTGTGTATACCAGGGACACCCAAAACTCAGCAGGTCCTAAATTGAAACTGCATCTTTCTTCTGTCCTTATCTACTCAAAGAAATCCTACAATAAAAGAGAAAAAAGTAATCTTTTTCTCTATTCCATATCTTTGGATCCACCCATCAACCCAACTAAGTAACCTAGGAGATATTGTATCACAGTGCTGTCCAAAAGGAATTTCCATGAAAATAAAATACTATATTCTATATCAGTGCTGTTTAGGATAGTAGCCACCAGCCACATGCAGCTTTTGAGTGGCTGAAATACATGTATTGTGGCTGAGGAAAGAAATTTTCATTTCATTTCATTTAAATTCATTCAGGCATGTGGCTAATGGTTACTATATTGAACTTGGGTGTTCTAGACCATTGCAGTTCAAAATATGTAGGTTCTATTTAATGTTAACAGGCACTCTGGTACACACACATGTACACAACCAACACAAAATATCTTTATGGAACATGGAAGGAAGGAAGACATTTTGCAGTGCATAAGATTGGGTAATGTTGGGTTATACAAAGTAAAGATATTTCTCTTTATGGAAGGGAGAAATCACTCCAGATTCTCTAAGCTTTTATAATGCTACATGAAATGCAGAGCTGATGGAACAGGGGACAGAAGGGTGGCATCTGCCATGTTTCACTACGGCGCGATCCCCCAGAATATCTTCCATTGCATTTATAGGACTGCAGAAAAAATTGGAAAATAATCCTAAAGTCCTTCCTTTTGTTCACCATCGGCATCCTCAAGCACCTACTCTTGCCAACTCTACCTTCTAGATACTTTTCTATTTCGTCATTGCACTCCTTACTTTATATATTAATTCACTAGGGCTGCCATTAAAAAAAAAGCTGTCACAGATTAGGGGGCTTAAACAGCAGGATTTTATCTTAAAATTCTGGAGGCTAAGTATCTGTTCAGTATTTAAAGGAGATGCTATCAAAAATGATACAATCTGCATATGTCATATTTTAACAACAGTGCTCCAAATCTCTTCTCAATTTTATACTTTATTACTTTCAAAGTGATATGTGTTTTCTTCTGAGTTATTCTATTGACCACCTTTATAGTCAGAAACAACATAAACTTTGTCCTTAGATTGATTGTATTTATTTTCTCATTAACAAATGCTAATTGCACTAACACATGGTGGGTTCATAGCCTATTTAGTTCAGCAAACATCCATGAAGCACTTATGTTCCTAGTGCTTAGCATCCAAAAATGAATAAGACATGATTCCTGTCCCATAGCAGCTGAAATCTATAAGTGGATACAGATATGTGAAAAAATAAATTACAGTTCTGTCAGAAGAATGTAGATAATGGATACTTCAGCAACTTATCTGATAAATCAGACAAAAGATAAGTTTGTCATGTCCAATCATGAAGCTTTTCTTAATTTCTTTTTTCCTTTATTTTTTATTAAATCATAGCTGTGTACATGAATGTAATTATGGGGTACAGTGTGCTGGTTTTATATACAATTTGAAATTCTTCCATCAAACTGGTTAACATAGCCTTCACTGCATTTTCTTAGTTGTTGTGTTAAGTAGCACCCTTAGTTGTTGTGTTAAGTAGCACCAAGATTTAACTTGCACCCTTGTAAAATGCACCGTAGGTGTGGTCCCACCAACTACCCTCCCTCCACCTATCCTCCTCCCTCCCCCCTCCTCTTTCCCCTTCTTGAGTTGGGTTATAGCTTTCATATGAAAGTGTGGGTGTTTATAAATTGGTTTCATAGTAGGGCTGAGTACACTGGATACTTTTTCTTCCATTCTTGAGATACTTTGCTAAGAAGAATATGTTCCAACTCCATCCATGTAAACAT
>CAUYPK010077200.1:0-17586 GCA_963574355.1 Loris lydekkerianus | reverse complement strand
ACATGTATACCATGGAATATTATGCAGCCTTAAAGAAAGATGGAGACTTTACCTCTTTCATGTTTACATGGATGGAGCTGGAACATATTCTTCTTAGCAAAGTATCCCAGGAATGGAAGAAAAAGTATCCAATGTACTCAGTCCTACTATGAAGCCAAATTATAGCTTTCACAGGAAGGCTATAACCCAACAATAGCACAAGACTATGGGGAAAGGGCCAAGGAAGGGGAAGGGAGGGGGGAGGTTTTGGTGAAGGGAGGTAATGGATGGGGCCACATCTATGTTGCATCTTAGAATGGGTACAGGTGATTGCACTAATGTACACAGCTATGATTTAACAATAAAAAATAAAAATAAAAAATAAAATAAAACCCCGGCAAATGCCTGCCGCAGAGGAAGCTTTCAATAGTGAGAGCTACTATTCTGTCTAAAAAAAATGACCAAAATTTATTGTGTGCATGGCAAAGCTGCCCTTCTAAATTCACCCTCAAATTTGGAATTCTGCCCTTCTTTCCATCTGTGTACCACTAACTGACCGAAATACTGAGCACCTTTCTTGGTGCTCACACTCTGAAAAGAGACAGTGGCAATAAGGGGAAAGAGGGCGTCCTCACCCAGGAGGTCTCCCTGGGTGACCCCAGAAGCCCCTGTTCCTTCTTCTCTTACATAAGATTTGTCCTAGATGGTCCCTATGGCCCCTTTCAACACCGACAGGATTTCTTAGTTTTCCACATCATTGCCTTGCCCTCTTGACCTTATGCCACGCTCCAGCATCTAGGTAACAGAAGCATCTAATCAGATCCCTCAGTTTTCTTTTGAACACCATCAATACCTGTTAATGGGAGTTTGAGATGATTAGCCCAAAAGTTTATTTTTTATTTCATTTACTGTTCCAGATTTAGCAAAGAAGCTGCCAAAATAAAATATGAGTTTTGGTGGGACTGATACTGGGAGTATTCTAATTTGTATTCCTTCTTCCTCTCCCAACCTCCCCAACACACACACACACACACACACACACACACACACACACACACAGAGAGACGTTATTAGTTGGTTTGAAAGTTAACTGTACAGAGCAGAGTGTCCAAGCTTTTCTTTTCTCTGCCACACATTGGAAGAAGAAGGGTTGTCTTGGGCTACACTTCAAATACACAAACACTAATGAAAGCTGATTAGCAGAGAAAAAGAGGTCTGTGCATACTTTTCATGATATGCAACACCACAGATAAGTGAAAAAAGTCTTCACAAAAGCAGCATGCGGCACCCGGGCCCCTGGTTGAACAAACACCCCTGCTCTGGAGTTTGAAGTAGCTTTAGTCATTGAGGGTAAAATAAAATAAAATAAATAAAATAAAATAAAAATATATATACACACATATATACATATATATTTTATGTTGTATCATTTTAATATATAATGAATTACATTGATTTTAATATATAATATTCTTTTTCTTGCTTCAGATTAGTATCAGGGTACAAACAATTAGGTTGTATTGTTTGCATTTGTTAAGTCAAGTCCAAGTTGTAGTTGAGCCCGTACAGGGCAATTTTAAACTGGATATGCTAGTAGCTAACTCTGAGATACCTGAATTTCCTTCAGTCAACAATCTCTTCCTTCAAATTGACACTTTCTTCATAGAAAAAGAGAGAAGGCAAGAGGCAAGGTCCACCCTTCATAGACAAGAATCTCTAGGCTGCCTCAGCTGGAGGTCATGAGTCCTGTGGGTGTGCTCTGGGGGTAGATGAGGGGTGTGGATAAGCCTGCACCACCAGAGATGGGACTGAAGTTTCTCCTGATGGGAATTACCCTAGAGCTGTCAAGTCCATGAAGGCAAGCAGTTACTGTGCATTCCCAGAGCCGAGGCAATCACAATGGCATAAAAATCTGGAATTCACTTTTTTCAAAAAGTAAATATTTTTCTACCACTTGTTTACCATTCACAAGGTACACATTTTCCTGTCCACACCCTGAGTCATTCCTCTAAGCACTCTGCTCCAGGTGGATGACTAGCTGTCTCAGACACTTGACGAGGCCGTCTGTCGCCTCCGTGCCAGTCTCTGAAAAGAAGCTTCCTAACTACCCACTTCACAACTTTGTAAGGCGGGGAAGTGCACCCTCTGTTGCTGCTTATAACAGATATTCACCTGCACCTCAGGGAGTGAGGAAGAAGGCAAGGGAGCAATGGTTCCCCAATTCTACTATTTTCTGTTTTCAATCATTTTTTTGGAAAATTACCCAGTGACAGAGTCTGGCCACTCAGCCAGTGATCTTACACAAGCTGTTAATTCTAAGGGCCTCCCATTTGTAAAGCAGAGGAACTAATACGGCACTGGCTTCCCTCAGGGCATTGCTGTAAGGAACAAATGAGATCAGGAATGGGAGCTGAGATGAGAGAAAGCATTTTACAAATGCTGTACTCTTGATCACATGAATGAGCGGGTTTGCCTGGCATGTGTTTGTATGTGCGTGTATCTGTTTATCTATGTGTACTTAACTCGTTCTAAACTAAATAGCTACAGGCCTTCCCTTACCAGCATCTTCCCTTAAAGTTGTGATAATTATATTTGAACTAAGCAAAATGATAAATGCAAAAGAACAGAAATTCCGCCCAGAACTGAGAACTCTCATATCTGACATGGGTAGATGCCTGTGGCCACTGAGACCTTATTGCTTCTGAAGAAGAGAGTGTTCTTGCTTTGTGACATCACTGCTGTGATGGCATCCTTTGCACCTGGATCTGAGCTCTAACCCACCAGTTCAGAAGCAGGCTCTGAGTCCCAGCAGAAATTGTGCTATCAAGTGTTGTTTTGGGGGGAAATAAAATGAAATAAAACTCTTAACACAATGTCATTTAGCTATCTTTATTTTAGAGCTGCAGGTTTTGCTGTATTTTATTTTCGTAAAGGTGGGGTACAATTCTTTTTGTTCGTGTGAAAAGGCCCTTCTTAGTACAATCCTTGTATTTTTCCATCAGACACTTTCAAAATAAAGAAATAAATTAAACAGTTAATAGCCCTCCCCTCCCGTCCCCCACCATTCCTCTCCGTGACTTTTCCTTAGCGAGCTAATCGTGGCCCCAAGCAGCCTCTGCATGCCCCAGCATGCCCCACTGAACGTCACCCTGTCAGTGCCTTCAGCTGTGTACTTCTCATGATGGGACACAATTCATCCTCCAGACTCCTGCTGCAGACTTTCCTCCAGGAAATTTACCCCCTTGCTGTGGCTTTGTGCACAGTGTCAAGGCAGAATGCTGGCTCTGGAAGCAGGGGCAGGGGCAGCAGCCGGGCAAGGGCTGCAGCCGGCCAGTGTCCAGATGCCACGCACAAGCAGCAGCCTTAGGAGGGAATTACTGACCCTCCCATAGCATGTTGCTTCTAGGGTGACACTTCATAAATGTCATCTCATTTATCTTCCTGATGGCCCTCAGAAGCAGGGAATCCCGTAAAATCCACCCAAGAAGAATTGGCAGTTCTTAAGTGGCCCTCCCTGTACGTGGTTCCTGGACAGCAAGAGGGAGCCTGTTGAGAGGTTTCACATTTCCCTTCGTTCTGTACCCTTGGTGTTGAGAACTGCTGCCCTGTGTTTGCCACCGGCATGATTTGTTCCACAAACCTTTAGTGCTGGGAGTGGGGAGGCCAACCTCAGAGCCAGTGTCCATGCCGTGAAGGAGCCCCAAGGGGGGCTGGAGAACAGGGAGAAGAGAGCCAGCGGGGGTGGGTGACATAGAAAGCTTCCTGGAGACGCTGTGGCTGGAACTATCTCAGCAAGGCCGAGGAGGAGTCAGAAAGAGGAGGAAGGAGGAAGGCATTTAGTGCTTTAAGAATTCTCCCTACTTCTTTCCATAAGGTTGTATCAGTTTGCAATCCCACCAGCTATACTAATGTGAAACCACTCTATAAACAACTACACACCCACACAAATGATAAAACACAAATATAGTCCAGCAAGGGGGAGAAGAGAGGAACGAACTCACCTCATGTGCCCGAATGAGGGTATTCAGGACGTCCCTGGGTGAAAGGGCTCAATTACAACTTGAACTTTTCCTTAGAATTGAAAACAATGTAACTTAAACATTTGTACCCTCATATTAATCTGAAATTAAAAAAAAAAGAAGAAGAAGAAGGCAGTTTAGGGGCAGCTGGGAGTGGGGGGAGGCAGAAGTGAAGCTATATTAAGAGCCAGAGGCCACATCATCTGCCTTCATGCTGAGGGATTTGGACTTGGTCCTCAAGTCCAAGGAGGTTACGTGGCAAGGCTTTCACCTGCTCCTTCACTGCTTCCTCTCCATCCCTCCCCCCCCCAAAAAAAAAACACCCACAATATACACAAACACTGTTTTTTTTAGCACAATTACTTAAAAGGCCTGATATTCCATAATTTTTGATATATGAATGAATTAATTCTCTTTGGACTGTCTTGATGTGAATGGTCACATAGCATGTAACTGGATAGATGGTCTCATAGTCTTCAGAATGGGGCAGAAAGGCCCCTTTAATCAAAGCAAAACCAAAAGAGCTCCTTACTTTGCTGGGAGAGGGCCTGGAGCATGAGGCTTCCTTTCCTTGACATTCAAAAGCAGGATGGGAATCTGAAGCTGTGTGTTATCCCCAGCGTTGGGACATTTCATGAGTCAGAGACAATTGGTCTTCCTTGATAGAGCAGAAGGGTTTTAATTGAAGCAAGTATAAAGCAAAAAGAAAGATGAACTTAGAGGACTGCTCACAGATGGAGCAAAGAGGGGTCCAGGTTGGGGGAGCTGCACGTCTCATGGGCTTGCTTACCACTCAGGTGCAGGCTCTGGGGAGAGCGGGTGATTCACAGTGAAGATCAGGGAAGGTGTGGATGGTGTGGCAGACGAAGGGAGGGGAGGCCCATTGCTTTGGCAGCGATTTTCCTTGCCTCTGCATCCTATATGTCCTCTACGTCATCAATGAAAGGCAGAGGGGCTGCAGGTATAGCTTCCCCAGCCCTCCCCAGAAAGGCCCCCCAATACACAGCAAGTTGGAATGAACAGAGGGCACGGTCAGCTGCTCAGGGCCTTTCTGTTTTGTATGTCAAGCACTTAACTAATCTAAGGAGACTCTCAACAGAATTTTCTGGATATTTTTGAACTTATTCAGATTATTTATACCTGCCCTGAGTAGCCTCTCAGATGTTTGTCTTCTAGTGAGCACTGAACCCCAAATCAACCAGATGTTCCAAAGAGCTGGGGAGAGCGGCCTGGAAAGAACAATCACTTTTTAATGGTAGGGAAATAGGAGATAAATGAGCATGCGCATTATTCTAAGGTTCCTCCCAGCCCCACCCCCAGCGCTGATTCCTCCACATTACTCTTAGATTCAGAAGTTCCCCTAGCTAGTCTGAGTTTTTCTCGTCAATGTCCCACAGTTTGAATACAAACACTGTCCATCAGATGGGTTTGTGTCCAGTACTCTGCCCCATACCTAGCAGAAATAGAATCTGAAGAGGTGGCTTCTGTTTGGAAGTTTCTAGTCTAAAAGGAAGAAGATTGTAATTTAGGACATCTGAAAAGAAAATTGTCCTGGCAAACCAAGTCTTGTTATGCCAAAAGCCAAACCCTTTGTCATTAGAGGGTTTACTGCTGATCTCATTTTTACTGGAGACTCTATAGTCTTTGAATTGCTTTGCTTGTGGTACGGGGCCAGTCTCACATCTAGACAGAGGTGGGGAGGGGGGTATTCGGGCAGGGTGAGACTGGCCCCAATACTCTTCCCCACCTAACTCTTCCAACCGATCTCTACCTAAAATCGCACCCTTATAGTTTCAGCCTGTACTTTAAAGCTTTGGTGACAAAGTTGTGGGACGCAGATATCCACCCACAGGGTACAAAGAGCATAGATTGAAGAGATGAAGGTGCCAAAGAAAGACCTTGTCAGCTCTGTTATGTCTCCCAGGGTCAGCCCTGTTAGAGTCATAGAATAAAAAATGAAAGATCTTAAAGACAAGCTGGTTCATTCCACATTTTATATAAACGGAAACTGAGGCCCAGAGTGGGGAGGCACATTGCCCAAGGACACTCTGCTGCTTGGGCTTCAGTGGATCTAAAACCTGGATTTCCTGACCCCTAGGCAGAAGGGTGCCTTTCAGAGACAACAGGCGCAACAAGCAGCAATTTTTAGGGGGCCAAATCATTTAGAAAAATGAAAACTGAAATGGCTAAAAAAATAGAGAAAATTCTCAAAATGGCTTTCTGACTCTGGGTAAACAGTAACCACATTTTTTTTTTGCCTGTTGGAGACCTGGTTTTTAATCACTCCACAAGCAGTTTTCATTTCTGTAGTAAAATTGCTTGTGGTTCTATTTAATTTGTTTCTGCAGGAGCCAGCTTTGGTGAAGATCTCCAAGGAGCTGGCGGGCATTTTAGCACAGCACGCACAGCCAGTCAATGAGAAACGGTTCCCATCGTGGAGGAAATTCCTGCAAACATTTCTCAGACAAGGTAAATAAGACTGTAAAGTTTCTATTGAGGATTAGTCTACACAACCTTGGATCCTAGTGTTGGGTCAACTGGGGCCAATTTAAATACTTTGCATCTCCTGCATTGCCTTAGAAAAATGCTCCTGCAGTTTTCTTTTTAAAACGTTGGCTAAATATTTATCTTGCACCCAACCTCAGAAGTAAATAGGAATGGAGCATACCAGGCGTTGTATGTGTAGCTTAAGATTCTGGGCCTTTTTTTGTGCCAGAGATTTCTCCTGAGAGGTGGGCTTTGAGGTCACATCCCCTGAACCTCTGAACCTTACCTATAGCCTTGAGTAAGCAAAGTTCTTAAACCATGAGAGGCCCACCTCCCTCACTTACCTACCTCACAATGCTGTGGAGAGGAAATAGAGACCTGAAAGTCCCACCACAGAGCCTGATGCAAAATAGTTCTTTAATGAATTTTAATGTCCCACTTCTATTTGCTAGGAGAACAGAAATGGTCTCACTTCCAATTCTGAAGGTAGAATTTCCAGACAAGGGACTAGTAAAGTTTAGTTACAAAGCCAGCCCCCATTTCTTTCATCTTCCTCCTCCTACCTCATCCTCGTTTTTTTGTTTGTTTGTTTGTTTGTTTTTGTTTTTGAAACAGTCACTATGTCAACCTGAGTAGAGTACCGTGGTGTCACAGCTCACAGCAACCTCAAACTCTTGGGCTTAAGTGATTCTCTTGCCTCAGCCTCCCAAGTAGGTGGGGCTACAGGCGCCTGCCACAACGCCCAGCTAGTTTTTTTGGTTGCAGTTGTCATTGCTGTTTAGCAGGCCTGGGCAGGGCTCCAACCCACCAGCCTCGGTGTATGTGGCTAGCACCCTACTCACTCAGCTACCCTCATCCTCATTTTCTAATATCGAGAGGTCCATGAATGAGGAATGGATGGAGTGTATGTGGGGACTGCATGGGGCTGGAGGGGAGGAGCTTGCTTTCTAGGAGATTACAGTGGAAGCAGGAGTTCTTAGGAGCTTACCCCTATGCATGACAAGAGGGGTTTAGAATAACACACCATAGAAGGTATCTTTCCATTCTTTTCACTGCTGTCAAGTGATAGTACATTAGCAGTAACATATAATGATAAAATAATGCTATGTCAGGTGACATGTAGTACTAAAAACAGCGACAGCGTGATGATGATAATAGCACAGTGAGGGTAACAGAGATAGTGCTCATTATGAGCCAGGCTCTATTCTAAATATGCATATGCAAGTATGTTTGTGGGGTACCCCTATGGGGTGGGTACCATTATCACCCTCATTTTATAGAGGCAGACACTGAAGTACAAAAGATTAACATAACCCCAAATTGCTTAGCTAACATGAGGAGGAGCCCAGGAAAGGCTACCTTTGTGCTGCTCCAAGAGTCTTGGCCAGAGCCAGTAGGTCTGTAACGCATCTCAGCTCAGTGTATGAGGAAGAATTAAAAAGGACAGACCCATTGGTTGTTAGACTACACTGATAGTGAACACCCTGTTAAGGAATTCTTTAAGCAAGGGGTTGAATGCCCGGCATCTAACAAGAATGAGGAAAAGGGATTGTTTGGGAGGAGGAGGCAAACGGGGTTGTGCCACATAATTTCCAATGTCCTCTCAACTCTTAAAATTCTGCCATTCTACAAATTTCCACATGCAAGCAAGCACTGACAGAAAAGTCAAAGTAAGAAAGCCAACCCCATGTGTAAATGGAAGAAAATAAAAATGATCAAAAATAAGGGATTTTTACCCCCCTGAAAAAGAGTGAGACTCCATCTCTATTAAAAATAGAAAAAATTAGCCAGGTGCAGTGGTGAGTGCCTGTAGTCTCAGCTACCTGGGAGGCTGAGGCAGGAGGATCACTTGAGCCTAGGAGTTTGAGGTTGCTGTGAACTGTGATGACCCCACTTCACTCTAGCCCAAGCAACAGCAGAGCTCTGTCTTGGGGGGTGGGAGTGGGGGAGAAAGAATAGGGAATTTTTTTTTTTTTTTTTTTAAGTCAAGAAGAAAGACCATACAGGTCCATGCACGACAGAGTGTTAGAAAGAGCCCAGCTCTTCCAGGGTCAGCCCACAAAACCTGCCTGTATTCGATTTCTTTCCATTTGAGTTTTGTAGATTAAAAAGCCTTTAGCCACTATCTCACTTGAGCTAGGGCTTCAACCCTACCTCCTGTTCAGATTTATCCTTTTTTCTTAACCGTGCTGTAAACATCATGCTTATCTATGAGAGGCAGAACAAGCTTCATTAACCCAGTTTTATAAAGAAACAAAAACTCACTCAGACAGAAAGTAACTTGGGCAAAATCACACAACGAGTAAGTGGCGAATGGGAACACAGTTTAATCCTACAGCTTTAGCACATTTAAAAACCTGGTTCTTGTAAGTCTTGCTTTGAGCCTAGTGCATACAGCAGGTGCTGCATAAGTGTTGGACCAGGGTGTCCCCAGGTTTCCTGACTCTGTGGTCGCCATCTCCCATCAGCTTCCACTATCGCCTGTTTCATCCCATTGCTGCTCTCTCAGTGTGCTTATGGCCACAAAATGTGCTTCACTTTTTATTTCTAAATTGTCATAGGATTATATCAAAGGCAATAATTTTTTTTAGAAGAGAAATTAATTGCTTTGAAATGAAAAAATTAACAGTAAAAAGCTTATGGTCATGCTGCTGAGAAGACAGTACAAATAAGCTGCTTTGAAACGGGATCTCTAAAGTAATCTTGTAACTTATGATGGGTAATGTGTGTCCCCTGAAGCACCATCTTTCAAGACACAGCTAACAGCTAAAGCCACAAAGCTAACTAATCAGAGACTCACTAGGTTTTTGTTTTTGTGGATTTTGTTGCTTATTGTTGCATTTACCTTGCTAAATCCCCAACAACTGCTATTACAGGCAGTCCCTCGGTTGCAAACGAATTGATTCTGTAGGTTTGTTCTTGAGTTGCATTTGTCTGTAAGTTGGAACAGGTACATCTACCTATTACCTGCAGTAGCCTCCATTTGTAAATGCAAGTTGTACATCAGCTAGGTGTTTGTAACTCGGGCACTTACCATAATAGCCTTCGTTTGTTAAGTGCAAGTTGTGTGTAAGACGGATGTTTGTAACTTGGGGACTGCATCTATATTTAGGTACTGTGCCCACTACTAGGCCCTATTTGTTTTTTGGTTGGGTTTTTTTGTTTGTTTGTTTGTTTGTTTTTGAGACAGAGTCTCTAGCTGTCACCCTGGGTAGAGTGCTATGGCATCAAAGCTCACAGCAACCTCAAACTCTTGGGCTTAAGCAATTCTCTTGCCTCAGCCTCCCAAGTAGCTGGAACTATAGGCGCCTGCCACAATGTCCAGCTGGGTTTTTTTGTTGTAGTTGTCACTGTTGTTTAGCAGGCCCGGGCCGGGTTTGAACCAGTCAGCCATGGTGTATGTGGCCAGCGTCCTAACCACTGAGCTATGGGCACCGAGCCACTAGGTCCTATTTGTTTTAAGGGGTTTGGGGGACAGGAAATAGGATTTATTGGTAGGTGCAAATGAGGGGCCAGCACAGTGGAAGTCCTTATGAGTGCAGGGCCCACCACTTGTCCAGGGGGCCAGGATTGGGGATGCCCAGCCATCTGAGCCATTTCTCAGCCACCATGTCTTCAAATTCATCTGCATTAAACTTGGTAAAGCCCATCTTCTTGGAGATGTGAATCTTCTGGCGGCCAGGGAACTTGAATGTGGCCCTGAGTAGAGCCTCAGTCATATGCTCCCTGTTCTATAGTTTGGTACAGATGGATATGATGACTTGGCCAATGTGAACACTGGCTACAGTGCCCTGGAGCTTTCCAAAGGCAATACGCATACCTGTCTGGAGCCTAGACTGGAGAGAGCACATGAACGTGTATCAGAAAGGGCTGTCTCCAAGGACTACTAGGTCCTATTTGAAGAGAAGAATATCTTGAACCGACCAAATAGATAAGTTAAGATTTGAATGTGTACCCTTTAAAACCAGTGTTTCTTATGAAACTTGGTGTTTATTAGGGCTACTCTGACCAAATGTATAGACATTTAAGAAAAGTGCTTTTTGTATGAAGTAACAGATTGCATTTGCTCATAGTCTGTGGCTTATACCTGTGGGCAGAGGTCCCCCACCCCCAGCAAATTTGTGAAATATAGGCCAAGTTTATCTTAATGCTGTCAGGTTCTAGAAACCATGCTGTCTAGGGAACACTTAGTTGACTTTTAAATTAAGATATCCAACTTTTGACAAGTAATGACCTTAATTTTTTTCCACAAAAGAATTATACACAGTAACATTTGTAAGCTGGGCCTAAAAATAGAAGATTGGTGTTAGGTCATTTTCATGAATGCTACTGAGCTAGCCCACAAAATTAGTCAGTAAAATATTATAGTTGAGCATCAGATTTGCTTCTGAGATTTTTGGCATTCAAAGCAAAACATAAAATATAATAAATTATAAAACTCTCATCAGCAAGAAGAAAGCATACCTGTGCCTCAAAAACGGCAACATCTCCTGCCTATTGTGTATTTTTGAAATATTTTACAACTGGTATTTATGTGGGACCCCTTTGGTTGGTGTGACAGTGTTCTGTCTGCCTGCTAAAAGCCCAGACCTGTCAGACCTTTGAAAAGCAGTGAAGTTGATCAGAAAGAGCACTCTGACCATGAAGATACAAACTGTGGGTTTTGGGAAGTTAATTCTCCCTAAGGGATTAGACCATGGTCTTCACAGTGTCTTTATAATTATGATCAGAATAAAAACTACCATGAATGGCATATAAGTAGGGTCTTTATACCATGAATGGTAGTTTTGATTCTGATCATAATTATAAAGACCCTACTTGTATGCTAAGCATTGAACTAAATACTATAGATTCAGTATCTCTAAGGTTCACAACAATCTGGTGGGGTAGTTTTATAATGAACATATTACAGATGAAGGAAAATAAGTTCAGAGAATTTCAGCTATTTGCCCAAAGTCTCCCAAGCCATGACAGGGGCGGAATCTGAGCCGAGTCCTCTGAAAGCTAGGCTCTTCCTCTTGTTCTATCTGGGCACTGTCCCTCTGACCGTTACATGTCCTTTCACCTACTCCATGCTTTCCCACCAGGGGGCGTGATCGAAGCGTTCCCACCTGCAGACTGTGTCACCAATCTGACAGTAGACATGCTGATAGAGCCCAATGGAGAAATCAGAGTGCTGTCAACAGGAGACCAGTTTCATGCTGAAGGCCCCTTCATCAACACTGGTACCACCATGCCTCAGACTTCAGTAAATCCTCAAGTTCTCAGTTATTTGTGCCTCCAAATTGGAAAGGCCTGCAAAATGAGAGATCTGGTTGGTTACTTTTCTATAGACCTAGTGACTTTTATTGATCCAAGCACCCTGGAACAGCAGGTAAGTCAAATGGATGTCACATGAAATGTTAAAATATGTCATGACTCCATACCCTACACACCAGTGCAACAGGGAATCTGAGGGAGCTTCTGAAATTCACTGCTACTCCGATGAGCTGGCTGTAAATTCAGCATCTATATAGTCCATGCCAATCTGTATGAGACCAGGCTTTCTGTCTGGAAATACAGGGCCAGGGTCATCTTATTCAGTACAGTTGGAGTTTAAATGACTAAAACCATCCCTCATCAGTCTGTTGATTAAGCCCTTAATTCTGTGCATTAGTGCTATGCCTGTGTATTGCCATCCAGGGATTGAACTTGAACTTAAAGCCTGCTCTTAAATAGACAATCAGTCACCAGAAAGGAGTTAAGAGTTCTTGTTTCTGTTTCATTTCTTAGCAGTAGTTCACCAGCAGTTTAGGTTGTCTGTTTTCTTTCTTTAAAAATGTATCAGGAAACATTTCAGAAATATAAACAGGCCTAAATGATAACATAATCAAGATCACACGCCCCCCACCTAACTTAAAAAATAAAGTGGTGTCAATACCATCTCTAGGCCTGCGTGTTCCTTGGCAAACTCATGGCCCTTCCTCCTGGAGGACGGGAGGAAGCAACAGTCTTACACGTAGGTTTTTGATTCCTTTTACATGGATATGCCCAGAAATAATGTATAGTTTTATTTTACTTTTTTTTTTTTTTTTTTTTTTTTTTGAGGCAGAGTCTCACTTTGTCACCCTGGGTAGAGTGCCGTGGTGTCACAGCTCACAGCAACCTCAAACTCTTGAGCTTAAGTGATTCTCCTGCCTCAGCCTCCCAAGTAGCTGGGACTACAGGCACCCACCACAATGCCCAGCTATTTTTTTTCTTGTTGCAGTTGTCATTGTTGTTTTAGCTGGCCCAGGCTGGGTTCGAACCCACCAGCCTCAGTGTATGTGGCTGTATATAGAATGTTATTATCTATAATATGCTTAAAAACGGTTTTTACAGTATGCTTTTGTTAAATATTACATTGTGAGGCTTTTCCATTGTCTGGCTCTGATGTCTAATATTCTGGATAAATAATTTTTAACCTTTATTGCTTTGCCTTTTTCCCCAAAAAATTTATAACACTTAAATTTATTACTATTTCATAGGACTTATTTTTTTTAAATGTTCAGTTACTCCCCCTTTAGTGCTGGGTGTCTAGACCTCTGACTACAGTGTGAATGTTCTCCCAGCCTCCCTGCCTGGGTTATCGGCTGGCCACTGAGCATTGTAAATATACTTTAGCTGTTTGATTTTGATTATTCTCAGTTTTATGGTTCTCCATTTCAGTCAGATGATGGTTTCAAAGTGAGAGTTTATGTTTTTGGCAGTTTTCAGCTTACTCCATAATCATTTTCCATTTGCTTCCCGAGCCCTCTGTTGGTTTTACATTCTGTCGTCAGGCCTTCACATTGACAGAGAAAAGGACAAAGTGAAGGGCACTCGGAATCTACCTGGGGTTGAGGGAGAACAGAAGCAGACCACCTGGAGAGAGCAGGGTTGCAGGGAAGCGGGGGAAGGAGACCAGGGGAGGCTGCCCTCCTCGGGGATTTGCCGTGAGGAAGAAGGGTTAAATGTGTGGTCCCTGGTGCAGTAGGGAGGACGGAACCAGGGGCACAGTTGACTCATGGTTTGGTGTAGGGAGACTCGGCATTCATTGGAGGAATGAGAAAGGTAGATATTAACACAGAATTCTCTGATTTTATCATACTGTGACTTTTCTTTTTCCCTTCTCATTAATACTTGGGTATATAGTTATTTGTGTCATAGTTATCGACAGAACACTGGAGGAAATTCTCAGTGACCACACCAAAGGGTATTTCTCTGTTACCAAAGGAAGTTTTTCTGTTCTGTGTGTATAACAGATGATTTGCAAATCCCTGGGATATTCTCTAGCCATTTTGCAGGTGATATCACTTCAGAAAGTACCTTAATGTCATTTATAATTGGAATGCTTTGTGATGCCAGGGAGGAGACTGGCAGGCAACCTCTTATTTTTGCCAGGCAAAAAATACTATGTCGTTTTACACGATACTTCTTTGGTTATTAGTGATGATGAACATTTCTTTATGTTTGCTGGCCCATTTGTATATCTTTTATTACTTGCCTGATCATGTATTTTCCCCCCTTTAAATTGAACTATATGCAGAGGTCTGTTTGTAGAGCTCTTTCTGTCTGAGGAACTCTTATTCTTTGGTACACAAGTTGCAAATTCCTGCTCTCAGATTATCTGTGGCCTTTCTCTCCTCCCTCTCCCTCTCTCTCTCTGTTTTTAGCCATGTTTCTCCACCATAAAACCACTATTTCTTCCTTTGCAATTGATTAGTAATAGATCATAGAAAGATGTTTAAAGTAAACTCCTCTTGCTCCTTATCAATTATACCCACAGACTATATCATGTTTTGCTCAACTTTTTCCTGAATCAACTACTACTATGGTAGTGGTAATTTTCTTTTCTAGCAGTCTTTCTACATTGACTGGCTGGCAGTCACTGCAAGGAAGAATTTCTTCTCCACCTTTTATGTATGTGTATATGTATGCATGTGTTTATATCAGCACAAATTCATAGGTTTCTATTTTATTTAATGAGTTGTATCTCAACACTTTCATATTTTGATGCTCAAATTGTCCCAGATTTAGCCAGTTGGAGACCCTGCAGGGTGGTTCTTATGTCTTTTTGACATGTTTGTATCATTCTTTTGAGAATTTTCTTGCTTTCTGGCACAGTAAGATATTCCAAGATCATTTTCAATTTTCTCTACCCCAGACCAAGGATCAACTGAGAAGCCCTGGTTCCTTTTTGAGAGGAGGATATTAAAATCTGGGCTGATAGTACTTTCATGTGGCTGGGGTATCATTGTTTCTGAGATCTCTCGGTGAACAAAGCCAAGAATACGTGTGTTATATATGTTTAATACATACACACAATTATATACACATACATACATGTATATATCTCTAAACCATTTCTGTATCTACCAGTGTGTGTGTGTGTGTGTTGAGATAGGGTCTCTCTCTGTCACCCAGGCTAGAGTGCATCAACAAGATCATAGTTTCCTACCACCTTTAACTCTTGGACTCACGCAACCCTTCTGTCCTATATATATATATGAGTTCCTCCCAATATCTCCAGTTGCAATCCAATGCTCAAGTTTTTTTTTCTAACACTCAAGATTCTTTCTAGACTTCCCCTTTTCCATACTTGAAAATAAATACCTTGATGGAATCCAAATCACACTAATTTGGGGCACAGTCACAACCTACATACATTATACACATGTATCAAAATATCACAAGTATTCCCAAATGTACAACTATTATATATCAGTTTTAAAAATACAAAGAAAACCCCAACCTCATGCTGTTATTTTAATTTACAAAGGAAAAAAAAAGCTAAATAGAGCCAACACATACATAGTAACTATGTATGTTTATAAAAGACAATCTCCTGGGGCAGGAATCAATATATCAAAAGCAGGGTTGATAAAATATGATTCACAGGCCCAATCTGGCCCACCATCCATTTTATGTAAATAGAGTTTTATTGGATTTCTAAAAATATACATATACCTTCTCCAACAGTGAGAAACTTGTGTCTTTATCCCTGAATATATTTACTTATCTGCTCAATCAATTTACTTAGCTGGTTAATGTAACCAGTCTCCCACCCACTCCTGCCCTCTCCTTTGCCTGCCACACCTGTGCCCCACACCCACACGCCTTGTGTGCTTAGATGAAAAACCCTATCATTTGGGCATTAAATTTATTTGTAATGCTCCTCATCATATGAAAGTTTCACATAATCAAATCTAGCTCTTTTTTCCTCAATTGCTGTATTGCCTTGAGCCTATCACTTGCTCTTGTGTTTAGTTTTCTTAGCTATAAAGTGAGGAAGTTGGCTATTTGACTTCTGAGGAAACTTTCAGTTCAAAAAAGTTATTGATTTCAATAACATTTTTATAGTACTTACTTTCCATGTCAGAAATTTTCAGATTTTAAATAGGAATTCACTTTTCAAAAATTACCACTCATAAAGAGTGATATGCACGTATTAATCACTACATTATGAAAAATAGCCAAACACTGCATACGGCCTAAATTTCCAATAATTGAGAATTTTTTTTTTTTTTTTTGAGACAGAGTCTCATTATGTCGCCCTCAGTAGAGTGCTGTGGCATCACAGCTCACAGCAACCTCTGGCTCTTGGGCTTAAGCCATTCTCTTGCCTCAGCCTCCCAAGTAGCTGGGACTACAGGTGCCCACCACAACACCTGGCTATTTTTGTTTGTAGTTGTCATTGTTGTTTTTAGCAGGCCTGGGCAGGGTTCGAACCCACCAGCCCTGGTATATGTGGCCGGTGCCCTAGTCACTGAGGTATGGGCGCCAAGCCAAATAATCGGGAATTTTCTAAGCAAATTATGCTGGGTGAATGGAATTGAATACTATGCAGACATTAAAACTAGTATTTTTAAAGACTATTTAATAGGAAACTCTTGTAGAATAACAAAAGGGCAAAAGCAGATCACAAATAATATAGATAATATGATGGTAATTTTACAGAAAGAAAGAAATAACAAACACAAAGAACCTAAGGATATATGCTAAAATGTTACAAGTCTTACTAGAAGAAGTGCAGGAAAAACACTTGAAGAAATCGGCCTGGGCAAATATTTTATGAGGAGGACTCCCTGGGCAATTGAAGCAACACCAAAAATACATTGGGACCTGATCAAACTAAAAAGCTTCTGCACAGCCAAGAACACAGTAAGTAAAGCAAGCAGTTAGCCCTCAGAATGGGAGAAGATATTTGCAGGTTATATCTCCAACAAAGGTTTAATAACCATAATCCACAAAGAACTCAAACGTATTAGCAAGAAAAGAATAAGTGATCCCATCACAGGCTGGCCAAGGGACTTGCAGAGAAACCTCTCTGAGGAAGACAGGCGCACGGCCTACAGACATGAAAAATGCTCATAATCCTTAATCATCAGAGAAATGCAAATCAAAACTACTTTGAGATATCATCTAACTCCAGTAAGCTTAGCCCACATCACAAAATCCCAAAACCAGAGATGTTGCTGTGGTTGTGGAGAAAAGGGAACACTTCTGCACTGCTGGTAGGAATGCAAATTAATACAGTCCTTTTGTAAAGATGTTTGGAGAACACTTAGGGATCTAAAAATAGACCTGCCATTTGATCCTACAATTCCTCTAAGAGGCATATATCCTGAAGACCAAAAATTACATTATAACAAAGATATTTGTACCAGAATGTTTATTGCAGCCCAATTCATAAGTGCGAAGTCATGGAAGAAGCCCAAGTGCCCATCGACCCACGAATGGATTAATAAACTGTGGTACATGTACACCATGGAATATTATGCAGCCTTAAAGAAAGATGGAGACTTTACCTCTTTCGTGTTTACATGGATGGAGCCAGAACATATTCTTCTTAGCAAAGTATCTCAAGAATGAAAGAAAAAGTATCCAATGTACTCAGCCATACTATGAAAGCTATAGCCCAATTATAGCCCAAGAAGAAGGAGAAAGGAGAGAGTGAGGGGAGGGGAGGGGGGAGGATAGGTGGAGGGAGGGTAATCAGTGGGACCACACCTACATTCATTTTACAAGGGTACATGTGAAATTTACTAAGTGTAGAATATAAATGTCTGAACACAATAACTAAGAAAATGCCATGAAGGCT
>CAUYPK010077198.1:0-32470 GCA_963574355.1 Loris lydekkerianus | reverse complement strand
TTCAATTTCTGACATCTCAGCTATTTGTTTGTGCATGGGGTCTTGTGCTGTTTCTGCCCCCATTGATCCTTGGGGGAGTTGATCTACTCTGATTATTCATATTGCCAGAGTTTTTCTGTTGATTTCGCCTCATGATTGCTTTTCACTGTTGCCTCTGGCCGTCCTAAGAGTTGTGGTGGTGTCTCTCCAAGATTAGACCCTAGCGGGATCACTCTATTGTTGCTGGATCTTTGTAGGGAGTCACCCTGTGTAGTTCCTCTGGGGCTGCTCTAGTTAGGGAGTTCTGGTTGTAGAAGCAGCTCCGGTGTGCGACACACCTGGATTCAGTAACAGGGCTGGGGGTGGTGCACACGGTTCTCTGTGCCTGGCACCCAGTGACTTTGTCACAGAGAACCCAAGGCTCTAGCAGGCTCTGGCCAGGAGAAGGGCTCTGTGCAGAGGCAGGTAGGGCTCCAGAGGGCACACAGCTACCAGAGTCCCTGGTCAGATAGATGAGCTAGTGTGGAGGCTGGGAGGACACAGGAGGGGGGATGCAGGGTTGCGTGGCTCCCGAAGTTCCTGGTCAGGGAATGTGGAGCCCTGGTGGGTGCGAGTCACCGGTCAGGGGTCGCTGCACACCTCTTATGGAGGTCTGGGCGGTGCCAAGCCCAGGAGTTTGAGGTTGCTATGAGCTGTGATGTCAGGGCACTCTACCCAAGGCAACAGCCCAAGGCTCCAGTGTGCCAAAACCGTCTCACTCTGTTCCTAAGGATTAGGGCTGTTAGACAGTTCAGTCCCCGCCTTTAGGCTGCTCAGTCACTAGGTTACTTTGTCCCGCCCGTTCCTTGCTCTGGGACCCTGAGGGCGGAGCTTGCTGGAGCAGTTTTTTCACACAATGGTTTTCACTGAACCCAGCTCAGTGGCTTATTTGGGGCCCGAGACAATGTCCAAAGTTCTCCACACTTCTGCTCAAGCTCTCCCCCAGGCAGCTCAACTGAGTGCCAAGTCCAAGAACACCAAAAAAGTTCACAGGTAGGGCTTTTGCAGTTTGCAGTCTCACTGCTGCTTGTATTCACGGTTGCTGGCGTGATTAGGTTGATCAAACACACACAGCCACTTACCAGTTTTTCACTGTTTTTGTCCTCCTCCTGGGGTCCAAAAGTCCCTTGCTGGCTCCCTGTATCCTCAAAGGGATGATCATAGGCAGATCCCACCGGCCAGAGATGTCTGGATTCTTGTCTCCCCAGACTCGCTGTGCCCAGTTGCAGGGAAGCTGTTACTCCCAGCTGAGAAATCTTCTAAGAGGAGCCCCCCCCTCTCTTTTTTTTTTTTTTTTTTTGAAAACTTTTGATTTGAAGTTGGAATTTGTGAGCAAGAGAGATTTTCTAACTTACTTGGAAGCTGGTGAAAGTAGACACTTTTCTCTGTGGAACTTAAGGTCCAGGCTCCCCAGAGACTTAGCTGTTTAACTCCATATATTTCCATGACTTTAAACTGCTCCTAAGATAGGGTAAGTTAGGGATAGTATCCCTTCTAAAGTGATTGGTGTTTTACACTTTTTAATGACTGTTACACAAGGTAGAAGAGTGACAAAACGTCATTACCATATTGTAATGCCCAGGTTTATCAGGCGTCTCTCATTGCAACCCTTGTTGTTTTCAACTGTAGAGATGGCCGCCCAGAATCAGTGGATGGTATCATGTGAGCAGTCTAGTGGGAGAGCCTCCACTCTCAGAATCAGTTTGGAGGCCTTGTCTCAGCATCTGGGCGATGGGGCTACATCCTAAAGAGCATCGGTGGTGCTGCTTTGAGAAAGACCTATGGCCACACAGTTCCCTAAGTTAATTTTTTTTTAACTGCTGGGGAACTATCCTAATTTGCATTGAATCTCAGTGACCTACCTTTAGGCAAACACTTGCCTGCAGTCAGACATGTGGTTTAAAATGGAACTGTGTATTTAATGAATAACAATTTCTACACTTGTATTTTGGTGGTATTTCAGGCAAGCAGCATTTACAAGCTTGTGATCCTGTATCAACCAGGCTGCAGGAGAATGGCAAAGGAGGTAGAAGAGGTAATGCTAATCGTAACAGGGCTTCTCCTCAAAGCCTCGTGGACTTTCTGCCTAACACCCCTCTTGTTCATTTCATTAATGTGATTACAGCCTTTTCATTTTTTCCTTTATATACTCACTTGTGAGTTGGATCATTAGCACACGCCCTTTTCAACAGGGGAGGTTGACTTGAGGTGAGACAGAAACAGCAGGAGAATATGAACTCGTAAAGACTCCGCTTTCATGGTAACCTTGCAGCTTGAAAACAGACATAGAAAAATAGAGACAATATCACAAATTAGCAAAGGTATTGTTGATTTGAGTTTTTGCAAATAACTACCTGGATGCAGCCAATTTTTAATGTAGAAAAATGTCCTTAGGGTTTTGGGGCATAAAAGGGAGCCACCTGAGATATTTAAGTTTAGGAAAAACAACTATTTAGCGTGCATAGTTGCTACTTTTTCTGCTGTATTTTAAAGTATGCAAATGTAGTTTATACGGTAACAATAATCTCATAGCAGGTCTAAATGAAGCAAATACAGGTGTCACTTTGATGCTATTTTGATTTGAAATTATGGCCAGAATTTTATGATTGCATTATGTAGCCATATCATGCAGATAGCATGGGGGACAGTATTGATTTTTTAATACTCATTCTAAAGTAAAGTGTTGCATTCCAAGTGATATGATTAGGCAAAGTACTAACATCATAAAGCTCTCTATAATATTTGTTTTTTTATGTATTTTTGAAAACAAATCAATATTGAATTCTGTTGTTAGTCTACTGTATGCAGGTATGTTTGAGTATTATTTAACTTAGGTATAAAGGAAGGAGGCAGAGCTCTTGATCTTATCTAAGCAACTCAAAGATTTTTTTTCTACAGTCATAAAATTTATTTTAAGAAGTCATAAATATCTGCTGCTCTTAACTTATGAATTGTTTTGTGGATCTATCATTGTAATTATGCTGTGGAAATCCACATTACTTGGAGGTAGTTGTGACTAAAGCCTGCATATTTGCAGTCTTGCTGAGACAGTTTGATGTGATCACTCAGAATTATTGAATGTCCATTATGATAGTATATAGAGTTCTTTAAGTTATAGAGAAATAATAAAAATTAGGATCTTGACTGTATTCTAAAGAGAGAAAAGAGGAAACCACCATTATGGAGTATTTATTTTCCACCAAGCACTAGGTTTCCCCAAATAAGCCATACAATGGGCCCTAATGCAGGTATTATTACTCTTGTTTATTGATAGGAAAAATGAACCTTACAAAGGTGTTCAAGATCGCATAGCTTACAGAAGTCATGTCCGGATTCACACTGAGATCTCTTTCATATCCAAGCCTTGCATTTTCCATTAGAAAGAAACAAAGCACACATTTAGTCCTTTGCCCTGGTTATGGTTTTATTGACCAAAATATAACCCAATATAACTACAGATGAGATTCTATAAGAATCAACCTGAGTTAGAGTTAACTTAGGAGGATTTTTTGGAGAGGACTTTTCAAGCACCTTATGCATTATGTATGGATTGCTGTCACCCCTGTCCGCTTGGCAAGGTTATTTTTCTAACATTACTCTCTTCTGCATTGTAGAATCTTCATCCTAATTCTAGCAAAGCTGAAGTTTGACAATTTTCCTGAAATTACAGATGTAGAAAAACAGTTTCTATTTTTGGCAGTTCTTACGTAAATGTATTTTTTGATTCATATTACAACTTTCTAAGATGTGAACTTTTAAAGCAGAAAATAACTAATAAAAAGTAGATTGTTCTTAAGGCAAAATGGGATAGCACTGAACTAACTGACATCTATACGAGGGATGTTCTGGTATTATAGCTCCATTCTTTCTTCATAAATTACCCACCTCAACAACTGTGAAGTGTTCATATACTTGACTCATGTTACGTGGATTTCTCACGAATGCTAGTACACCAGGTTCTTGACGGTAAGTCTTAATAGTTGTGTTTACAAGCAACAGAGAAAAGTAAGGACAGACGAAATAAAACTGGGCAAGATTTCCCATGCGGTGGCTTCTTCCACGAGATATTGGTTTCAAAATTATGCCACTGCTATTCCAGGCTGGAGCTGTTCGCTGTGGACCAGAATTCTGTTTATAATTGGAGCAGTAATACCTTCTATGTGGAAGCCAGTGCTACATTTTTGTATTTTTTGGTAATATTTGTTTTCTTTTAAATTAAATAATACTATCTTTAGTTCATATGAAATATAGAGTTTATGAAGGCAAGCTTTCTGTCCCTATTTAGGGCATGGTCTCTGGCTGAGCACAAATAAGTGGATTCTAAAGGAACCAACGGTTTGCCTTCTAGACAATGATTTGGGGGTCTCTGAGCTCTTTGGCTGATTATCTAAACAACTAATCCATGAATCATCACTAATACTATGATTTGAGAATGGTTTCATTGTACTTTACATATTAAGATATAAGTTTCTGATTTTTTTCTTTGAAAAATAATATGCTGATTTATCCCTTTTGAATTCATGGCATGGATCCTTACAGCACAAAATTATTTAAAAAATTCAGTATTAAATAATCTCCTTTGAGTCAACCAAGAAATAAGCAATAAAAATCAAGCATATTTTTGGGTGGTGCCTGTGGCTCAAAGGGGTAGGATGCTGGCCCCATATGCTGGAGGTGGTGGGTTCAAACCCAGCTCCGGCCAAAAAATGCAAAAAACAAACAAACAAACAAAAATTAAGCATATTTTGTTTGGGATGGATGCTCGTTCAATATGAGTGCAATGGTGTATGCTATTTATTTAAGCTGCTATTAGCTAAAGGTGGTCTGTGAAATAATTGTGAAAACTCTTAAATGCAAAGATATATTTCGTAAAGGGAAGGTATATTTCTTTGATCTGGAGCCAGGCCACTAAACCAAGAGCTGGAAAATCTAGATTCTATTTATAATTCAGTTACTGTCTAATCATCAAAGCTAGTCATCAAGACCCTGAGATATATTCTATGGGAATACTTACCTCCCAAATATGTGACTAAACCAAGTATTAAGAAACTACTGCTTAAAATAATGCCTGTTTCATGTTTCATTTTATGAAACTTTTCTTTTTTTGAGACAGAGTCTCACTCTGTCTTCCTGGGTAGAGTACCATGGCATCATCATAGCTCACAGCAACCTCAAACTCTCAGGTTCAAGCTATCCTCTTGTCTCAGCCTCCTAGAAGGGGGGATGACAGGTCTGTACCACCATGTCTGGCTAGTTTTTCTATTTTTAGTAGAGACGGGATCTCTCTCTTGCTCAGGCTGGTCTCGTACTCCTGAGCTCAAGCAATCCACCTGCCTGGGCCTCCCAGACTGTAAGATTATAGGTGTGAGCTACTGTGTCCAGCTCCCATTTCCTGAAACTTTAATTATATCTGGTGTATGGACTTCGCATCTACCCTTCAAAATTACTAATATTCAGTTCATCTTTTTCATCAGCAGATTTTTTTTCTTGTTAAATAATACCTCAGCTTCTAAAATGTATACTTTTTCATGCTGTGTGAATTTACCATTTTTTTTTGTTCCAGTTCTAGTTCATGCCTTACCATTTGCAATGATATTAATGGTTCCATTCATTTTTTAGCTTCTCATTTTAAGCTTTGACAGAAGGTCACCATTTCTCCACATTTACATTTTCCCTGTCTTATTTTTCAACATTGTATTTTATGTTTAGTTTCATGTTTGGGTCCTCCCTATACTGTTTATTTCATTAAGAAAATATGTTCATATATCAGTGCTTACTTTTAGAGGAGTAGGGTCCTGTAACTGACATTTACAATTTAAATAAGATTTTCTGATATCTAAAATATAAGACAGGAAATGAGAATCTGGGAAAAAATTTGTTTCAGAAAGGGATGAGAATCAAAAGAAAATAATAAAAGGTAAAGAAAAAAGAGAGAGGAGAAAAAGCAAAGAAGCCTTTAGAAGTGTCACTCGTTACCCATCAGAATCTGGCATTGTAGACATTCTTCTTCTGTCTGGGACTCCTATGTTGAATCCCTGTTGTGTTTGTAAACAGTCTACAAGATTAGTGGATGTGCTTAGCCTCTATATATGCCATGAAAAGGGGCAAAGCAAAAAAGGAATAGAGATGATCACATTAATGTACACAGGTATGATTTAATAATAAAATAAATTAAAAAAATACTGTTCACACTGAAAAAAAAAAAAGGAATAGATTGCTGCCTGGCCTCTATTTCTGCTCTTTTGACATCTGTAGTCTTCCTTTCCAGGTTTGGGAAGAAGCCGTAGGGCAGGCATAACACTATTCCTGAACAAGTTCTATTTCTTGGATCCAGATCTTGAATCATTGGCGAAGGAAAGACACACATTCAAGAAATGTTTAGTACTTAGTGAGTGAAAAAATAGCTGGGGATGTGAGACGGGTATGGAGTGATGCAAATCCATCTAGAAGCTTACAGAGGGAGAAACCCTGAATCTGCTCAGACTTTTAGCATGACCCTAAGAATGCTCAAGTGAAGAAGTCATATAGAAATTTCTCTCCCTCTAACCTCATGACAACTTACATTTTAAAAACAGCTTTATAATTGAAATGCTATAAACAGTAGAGATTTTTTAAGGATTCAGTTCAATGAGTTTTAACAATTGTATAGACCTGTGTAAACACTACCCATGTTTAGAGATAGAGATAATCTCCAACATTCCAGAAAGTTCCCACATGCCCCTTTCTAGTTTGTTTTCACCCTTCCACCCACTCTGGACTCTTCTGTAGATTAGTTTGCCTCTATTTGAATTTCATGCAAATGGAATCTGATTTTCATCTCATATAAATAGATGTGTGGCTTCTTTCACTTAGCAATGCTTTTGAGGTTCATAATGTCATTGTGTGTATCCATATTTCTTTTTTTATTGTGAACTTATAGTCTGTTATGTGTATATGTCAATTTGTTCATCCATCATTCTGTCAATAGGCTTTTTAAAAAATTTTGGCTACTATGAATAAAACTGCCCAAAACATTGAACAATATCCCTCCCTATTCTTCACTTATGTTTTTATTATTTTTTCATTTCAAGAATATCAGTTGAATCATAACTTTTGTAACTTTTTGTAGTCCATACATAACCATTGGTGATTGGCTTTTTGCATTCAGCATGATTTTCAGGAAATTCATCCACACTGTTGTGTGTGTCAATCAACTGTTTCTCCCTCTTGTTGAGTAGTATCCATCATATGGCTGTACCACAATGTGTTTTCCAGTTTACTAGTTCTAGAACATCTAGATTGATTCCAGTTTTTGGCTATTGTAAATAAAGCTACTATGAACCATTGTGTACAGGTTTTTGTGTGAGCATAAGTTTTTATTGATCTGGGAAAAATTCCCAAGACTTAAATTTCCAGGTTACATGATAGTTGCATTGCAAATTTAATTACGTAAATACTACCAAACTGTTTTCTACAGTGGATATACCAATTACATTCTCACTAGCAACATGTGAATAATCCAGTTTCTCCATCCTCATCAGCATTTGGTTGTTATTTTTTATTTTAGATGTTCTGAAATTTCCATAGTGATCTCTCATTGAGATTTTAATTTGTACTTCCTTAATGGACTAAACTAGAATTTCAGTCACGTTGAACTTTTTAAAATGTGTTTGTCATCTATGTATTTTCTTTGGTGAAATGTTGATTCATGCCTTTTGCTCATTTTCTCATAAGGTTGTTTGATTTTTTTTTTTTTACTGTTGAGTTTTGAAAGTTTCTTATAGCCAGGTGTGATGGCTCACACCTATAATCCTAGCACTCTGGGAGGCTGAGCAGGTGGATTGCCTGAGCTCAGGAGTTTGGGACCAACTTGGGCTTGGGCAAGACCCCGTCTTTACAAAAATAGCTGGGCATTGCAGCAGGGGCCTGTAGTCCCAGCTACTTCGGAGGCAAGGATGATGACTTGAGCCCAAGAGTTTGAGGTTACGGTGGGCTATGACACCATGGCAATTTACCAAGGGCAACAAAATGAGACTCTGTCAAAAAAAAAAAAAAAAAAAAAAGGAAGAAAAGAAAGAAAGAAAGAAAGAAAGAAAGAAAAAGGAAAGGAAAGGAAAGGAAAGGAAAGGAAAGAAAGAGAAAGAAAAAGAAAGAAAAAGAAAGAAAGAAAGAAAGAAAGGCAAAAGGATTGCCTGAGCTCGAATTTGAAGTTGCTCTGAGCTATGATGCCAGATCACTCTACCCAGGGTGACAGAGTGAGACTGCCTCAAAAAAAAAAAAAAAAGGATAAATTTAATAACTTCATGAAGTGTTTGGTCTGTCTTTGAAATACATAAACATGTTCTACTTATGTGATGAAAGGAACACATAGATTTGGGGATTACCAAAGAAATTGTCTTCTAATGTTCTGTTACTCTTTTTTACACAGTAATAGAATTTTTATTTAGTTAGAAATTTGCCTAAGTAATGACTTCATTTCTAGCTTCATTTACACCCAGGTGTGGTCATGTTAGATTAAGCTCTGCCCAGAGGGCTACAATCTGAAAACATACATTCTCTTATTTTCTTAGATTTGTTTCTTTATATTTCTCAATATGATTAGATACTTTACCGAAATTGTGCAATGAACTAGAAAACCAAGATTATACCCATATATTTTTACTGAAGATACAGTAGTCTTTTTATAATATTAATTTACATTTTGACATTTGGCAAAGAGCCTAAAATGTACCGATAAGAGCTAAAAGCTGTAAGTGGAAAACAATATTTTAAGAACATTTTTATTTTTTGCATTCAAGGCACATTAAAAAAAAAACAAATATCAAGTCTATGGCACATGCAATTAATTAAAGGAAAATGATGAAAGAGATTAGCACAATTCATTTGCAAAAGTGGTTGCTCAGCAGACCTCTGTGAATTAAATGACTGAGTGCAAGATGAGATTTTACTAGATTTCCCTTTTTTGTTGTTGCCCATTCAGCCTCTTTTTTGGCTGCTGCACTTTTCACTGCTGGTGCTTACTCTTGTTCTGGCTTCTAGACGCCTGTGGCTGTGCGTTCACCAATGTTAAATAAACAGTCTACATCCTCCAGCTGCATGCCCTGCTTTTTGAGAAATATCTGTGGCTTTATTGCAACAAGTACTAATGAAACTTGGTCCAATTACATCAACTTATTAAATATTATATGAATAACGTTGCCACCACCCCTGATGTATGCTGCGATTCACTCCTGATTCGACTGACATAAATAGCCATTCCCCCAGACAGATAAGCTTTTGCAGATGGCTGCCTCTGTTCCTCAGCTGGCTGCTGTTCCCCCAGAAAGCTGACTTGGCTCCACAGCCACAGAAACTACAGTACAACCAGGATGCTGATGAAGAACAAGCCTGAAACAAGGCAGAAAGCGAATCATTTATCACAGGATAAAATTCCTTCCCATTTGCAGGTGTAGGGAGGAGATGCAGGATAATTTCAGGAACAAAGTTCATATGACAGATTTTTATTGTTTTTCTTTTAAAAGAAAAATGCACCAGAACTTACGTAACTAAGAATTGTACTTCTAGTCAATCCTCTTAGTAGCATTTACATGACTTTCTTTTTTTTGAGAACTTTCTTTCAGAATGTGTCTTCATTATATTATTTCACACATCTTCAGTGGAGCCTTATCTTGCTCCTTTTAGGGCAGCTTTGATTTTTGGAAATGGCCAAAATTCATCTAAAATTCCATCTATTGGGTAAAATTATCAAAACAACAACAACAACAAAAAAAAACCAAAGGGAGATGAGTGGATGTTTGATAATGATGGAACTGGGACTCCGAAGTGATAAAACTGATTTTTATTTGGATTTTGAACTGGCCTAATGACCCAGGAGTTAAAGGTAATGGCAGCTTCATTGTTTATATAGTTTTAAAGGTTTATAGTTCCCGAGTTTGCTTTTTTTAGGGCCAAAACTCATTTGTAGGAATATATTCAGGTTGCCTACTTAAATGCCAATTACACTATCTAAATTTCCTCTTCCATGTCTTGTCAAGAAATTGCGGGGTTAGCCTGATCTCACTACGTCCTTCTGCTGCTAAATTCAGATCGCCTCTCATATAGTTTGTTCCCTGTCCAAGGGACCTGAGAAGATCCTTTTATGACATGGTCTCATCCAGTCCCTGATGGACAAGACAAAATCTGAGTGTTAGAGTGATTAATTACCTGGGTTAGATCAGGTCACCTGGCTGTTTTAATAGTTTTCTTTTCTGGCACATTTTAGACATTTTATTTTTTATTTTGTAATCACTTGATGAAATCCAAACTAAAATTTAGTCCCAGGCAATGTTCTATTATTTACAAAGAATATAGACCTTTTAAAACAAATTAGATAAAATGTTAAAAAGCTGGCTCAGCTCAACTTTTAACCTTTTTTAAGAAAAGCAGTCTAGATGCTTACATTATGAAATGTAATTATTTGATGATAATAATGGGACAAACAAGAGGGAGAGGCAGGAGAGGTAGACCAAAGAGGAATAAAGAAAAGAATTCTGGAGACATCAGCAGGAAAATACTTGCTACACATCCCGAGTGAGTGGTGCATGCCGGGACCTGTGCTTGGTACATTCATTGTATTATCTTATTCAATTCTTGTAATTACTATATTAGGCAGCTATTTTTCACCCCACTTTTGGATTAGGAAACTGAAGCATTGTGCTTAAGATCACACAGTCATAAGTAGTAGACTTTGCCTTCAAACCTTTGCCTTTCTAACTACAAAGTCCATTTTCTTGTTCCCATGTTTTGCTCAGTCCATACTTTGGATATAGCTGTCAAAGGTAAGTCGACCATAGGGCAGAAGGAAGTTCTCACTTTCTTCGCTTCAACTATTACTGAACATTTAGAACTTGGTTAAAGAAGTAGATATTATATGAAACATAAAAATGTAATACTGTGTGGGTCCCTGGAAAAGTCAATTAATGAAAAAAAAAAAAGCCTGGCCTGCCACATACTCTCTTGATGTGAGTTTCCTTATTAAAGAATAAAAGCATTTTATAGTCAACATTTTGCATAATGTAGAAAGCAGTGATGGGAGGTTATCTTTACACAACATTGCAATGCTTTGATATTCCCATTCACTGTGGCATTTTGGCTGTATGATACAACATTTACAGCATAGTCTATCTTCCTCTAAGGGCTTTCTTCCAGATCAAAAAAGATGGCGTAGCACGGATGATTTTGGTATGTGCACTGCTCCTTCTCTGAGGCAGAAATGTTTGCTTTTCTACAGTAAGGTCACTGGGAGACTAGTTCCACACATAGAATTTCAAAAGTAGCCTTTGTACTCCACTTCTTTTGGCTAATTTACATTTTGTTGCTGTATCACCTGTTTGCTTTGCAGAGAACATACGTTCAAGTATAGCAGGAAGTTTGATTTTGCCCAATGACAACTGCCGAAATATTTACAGTAGAAGGGAAACTAGATCTAGGTGAGAAAGGTTTCTTACATGATTCTCTTTCTCTGTCTCTGAAACAGATTTTGCAAACATCAAGAGGAATTCTTTGTTTTGCTTCATTTGATTCTTTCTTCTGCATCATCCCTCATGGTAATATTGCTTGCTCTTTTTCCTCCTTTTCCACTTTTTTTGGCTTATTTTATAACATTTCACCATATTTTATTGTTAAATTGATGGTTTAATTGTCAGTTTCCCCACTAGACTGTAAACTTTCTCTATCTTGTTCAAAACTATACATCACATAGCTAAGCACTGACGCACATAGAGTCTGGAATGAATGAACGTTTGCTGAGCGGTTGACTTCAGGGCTTTTTTTATGGGATCACTAGCACTTTTCCCTCAATAGTCAACCAGATCATTTTGTTATGAACATATGATATCTCATTCTTGCAATATAATCATCTGAACGCTTGAAGATATTTTGCAAAGAATTTACCAAAAAAGACTAAGATATGATGAGACATTTAGGCAGGAAAGGAGCTTCCACATATGCAAACAGCTACCAGCTCCTCCCTGACCTTACAGAGAGATTGAATCTTCTCCAGCTTAAATTTCTCTTTGCAGCTGCTTGCCTGTGGGGACTCTGCAAGCTTCCAAAGCTGTGCAGCCACGAAACTAGAGGGACTATTGCCCACAGGGAAACTGAGGAGCAGTACTGATTTTTGCAGCCAGTGCCACTAGAATTTATTTAGATTTTAGTATTATAATCCAGAAGCTGCACACACCCTCAGAAAGATGCACATTTAAGAGAAGGGGACCAGAGAAAAGCCTCCTCTTTAAAAATTTGAATTAAAAAAAGATGGTCATATTGAAGACAATGTCTATTCCTAGATGTGCAACTTTATCAGCTTTTTAGTTTCTCTTGTACGTATTTTAAATCTCTTTTTCTTTTTTTTCTTTTTTGGTAAAAAATGAAACAATGAAGAAAATATAGAAATTTTATTTATTATAATTTTTTTCTTAATCTGAGTAATAGAAAGTATCTATCTACTTATATGTAATAATGAAAGATTAATATAGTTGAGTTAGCCTAATGTAGGCCAAATTTGTTATTCAACATTATAATATGAGCTTTTCAATTTAAACACATTTGTCAATTAATTAATTGATTAATTAATTAATTTATTTATTGCAGTTTTGGGCTGGGGCTGGGTTTGAACCTACCACCTCTGGCATATGGGACTGGTGCCCTATTCCTTTGAGCCACAGGCGCCCCCCTCTCAACCTTTTTCTATAGATAACGAAATGTGAGTATGTAATCCATATAAACACACTAAATATTTAAATAAAGCTAAAAGTGAGATCAATTGTTTAAGCTGTACACACGCAAAAAATAAACACAACAAAATATAGACAATATAATTTTTAAAAAATCTGAGTAGAAAACCGAGAACAATTTGTGGAAATTGTCCCCCTTTATTCTTCCCTTTTTCAGTGCTTGTTATTACTATCTTTCTTCTAAAGTCTGGCTGAGTCCATGAGCTGTCAGCCTTATGGACCTGAGATGTTTGGAAAGTCAGTAGGAAGCGAAAATTCCAAATAGACTTTGCACCATTCATTTCTTTAGGCAAATGATTGTTTTTGTGTTGCCAACTCCATTGGTGATCTTTTATTTCTAGGAATATTTGGAAAAGAAGTCCTCAGAATTCCTTTTTTCTTTTTAAATTAACTTAAATAAAACCAAGTGCATTTGCTGTATTATAATCATAGTTTCCTAAAGACGTCTTGGGAGAATGAAGAGTTCATAATGAAAAGTGTTAGGAAATATTTGCCTTTCTTCACTTTCAAGATAAAAACAAAGCAAGAAATAAACAGTTTCTATTTTTAGAAAATGGAGTGAAGCTAGAAATAGTGAAAACTTCAGCTTAGAACATCGTACTTGGTATTCATAGTTCCTACGTATTTGACATGGGATAAAATGATCCAAAGATGTAAACATTGGGAAGTAATAACTTTGCATAGATGTATATAGGTGTCATGAAGTTTGATATAGACATTTAGGTATAGACTCAATTAGTTGGTTTGTGCTTTAAAATGATCTTATTCTGCTTTTTTTGCCTACCATTGCTGGGTTCACCTGGGTTTATTTAACAGAAATATATAAATTTTTAGTCCTGTGTACATAGGGCTAACCCAAGTTAGATAGCGTGACTGGGAGCACAGTAGACAAAGGACTAACATGGACGTCAAGTGATACCTGTGTGGCAGAACTGAGAATGAGTTTGGTTGGAAGAGAGTGGCAGCAGAAAGACAATGAGAGAGCAAAACCAGCTTAATGAAGAAGAAATTAAACAGGGTAGAAGGAGCTGCTACTCTTGTATTGTGATTGGAAGTCCACTGAGTTTTTCTTAGGAACTATCAACTTGAACTTATTTCACCTTGTGGTGCTGAAACATTCTGAGGCAATGGAACACAGGCTTGGTAAGTTTGGATGGTGTGACGGAGATCTGAAATAGAGGATGATGTTACAGAAAGCACACCTGAGTGGCAGGTCATCACGGAGAGCAGTTGGTAGCGCATGAGCATAAAAGCCGATCACGTGGATTTCCTGAAGGTCATGAAGCACTACAAGACATTTGCAAGCAGTAGATAATACCCCTTTAAAATTTTTTTCACCCAGAAGAATCAATTTAAGTTCTATATTTTACACTCTTCAAATTCTTTAGAACTGATCTCGGTTTCAACACATATGTTACATACTCCTTGGACTGAACAAGTAATGCTTTAGTTTAGCTTATATTTTCCTTTAAAATTGGTGTGACTGCATGTCTTATCATGAGCTAAACCTGAATTATTCTTTTAAAATAGTGGCTCAAAAATATATCATATTAAACTGAAAACAAAACCAGATAGTTTTAGCAAATGCTTACTGGCCTTTAGAGAATTTGTTTTGGCATCCAGATCAATTTTCTTCTTCATTATATTATTTTTGTGCCACTTTAAGATCAGCTGGTTTTAGAATTCCAAGCAGCCCTAGCCTCATGAAGCATTACTTTTTCAGATCTATTTGTCACCATCTTTACATGATGAGGTGCAAATAGTTCTCTCTCCCTCTCTCTCTATTCTTTCTCACACACACACCTGTCAGTTCCTAACCAATAGATCCAGCACTGGCTGGAAGTAGTCATACAGGAAATGTTTGTTTCCTTATCTTTTCTAACATTTTTAATGTAGAAGTAGATGTTGTATTTTTCTTTCACTAATCCAGTCTTATCCCTGGAAATGTATTCTTTTATTCACACGCTAAACTAACATTGATTGAACATCGACAATACAAATAAGCAATGTGCTTGGGATAGGTGTACAGACAAGAAAAATGCCCTCTGTGCTCATGGAACTCATTGTCAAGTGGGGATATAGAAAGTAAGTTGAAAACCAAGATGCAGTGTGCTAAGTGCTATGCCAGATGCGTGAAGGGGGTACATTATGAACACAGAGAAGAGCCCCATAACTTAGGGTAAGGAGCGAGATTAGAAAAGAAAAAGTTTGGCTGGGCACCCATAGCCCAGTGTTTAGAGCACCAGATCTGTGCCTCAGGGGTGGCAGGTTGGAACCCGGCCATGGCCTGCTAAACAAACAAACATAAAAGGTCATGATTAAGCTGAATCCTTAAAGGATGACGAATATTAAATTAAGCTGGAAGGCCTGGAAAAGGTATTTTAGACCAATAGCAGAGCAGCAAAGCAGTGGCAGAGCCCAGGGGTGGGAGAAGACAAGATAGAAAAGAGTGACCCTGTTGGCCTTGCATGCCGTGCAAAAGAGTGAAGAATTTAACTTTAAGGCAAAGGGGATGTGTGGGTGGGCACTGAAGCATTTCAAGTAGTGGTGAGGAGATATCTCCATCTTAGAAAAGCCTTGTGTGGGTGGTGGGAGGAGGAAGCTCTTCTTTTGAGAAGGTTAGTGAGGTGAAATGCAATAATCTATGTGAGGCAAGAAGCGAAGGTTCTCACAATGAGTTGCAGATAGATGGGTGTAAGGGGTACTTAGGAGGAAGATTGTATAGGACCAGGTGGCTGATGGTATTGTGGGAAGAAAACCTGAAAGATGGTGGAGTTAAAAAGTCTTTACAGGCCTGGACAACCAGTGGTGTCATTTACTAAGACAACAATATAGAAGAAAAGGATTTGGAATACAAAATCCTAAGTGTTGGATCTGTAGGACTATGGAGCATAGTTGGAGTTGTCCAGGAGGCAAGTCATGTGGAGTGCAGCAGAGACACATGAACTGGAAAGAGGTGGGGTCCTGAGAAGAGAGGAGCTATTTATAGCCATGGGTGTGGTGGAAACTCTGGCAAAAGCAGAGGAAGTTGAGAGCACTAACACTCCCCAATACTATATTACCTATATGTGATCATTCTCTAGGAATGGAACTTTGGTAGCTTGTGTGAATATTTAATCCCCTCAGAGTAACAAACAAACAAACCAACAAAACAAACATCTAGCCGATATTTAAATCAATTCTCATATTGGTTATTATGTCTCTGTGCTCTTACTCTGTTTGTGTTATTTTTAAAAATGATGTGACTAGCTGAGCTGTACTTTCCTGGCAGTAACAATGCACATGTTACTATATTAGCTTTATGGTTCTTTTCACTGGGTTAACCAATATTTTAAAATTCACTTATCTTCAATGATGATTGTTGCCCCTTTTATTTCCATTACTGATGTATGTTTTTCTCTACCCCTAGCAGAATATGAATATTGTGCCCACATTCACAATATCCAAGATATTGGAAATAACCTAAATGTCCATCAGTGGATGAATGGAAAATTATTCTGCCTTAAAACAAGAAGGGAATCCTGCCATTTGCAACAACATGATTGATTCTGGAGGACATTATGTAAGTGAAGTTAGCCATACACTGAAAGACACGTACTGCATAGCATAATTTATATGTGGACTCTAAAATAGTAAAACTTACAGAAGCAGAGACTAGAATGGTGATTGCCAGGGAAGTGGTGATGTTGATCAAAGAGTACAATGTTTCAGGCACACAGGATGAATAAATTCTAGGGAATCTAATGTATAACAGTGTGACTGTAGTTGGTGATACTTTCTCATATAGTTGAAAACTGCTAAGAGGAGGTCTTAAGTGTTCTCACTACAAAGAAAAAAATATTAATTATGTGAGGTGATGGATGTATTAATCAGCCTGATTACAGGGATCATTTCACAATGTCTGCCTAAAGTATGTCCCAAGACATCAAGTTGTACACCTTAAATATGTACAATTTTTATTTGTCCATGTATCTCAATGAAGTTGTTTAAAAATGTGAGCATTGTGATTTAATAAAAACCCAAATCAATGCCCCATGTAAACAAAGATGTTGTTCCCAACAAAAATACTTGTTGACTGCCAAGATTTTCCAGACACTTTCCAGGATCTAGGGATTCAGTGGTGTAAACCTTCAGACCTCCCACAGAGTCAGTGGTGAGGAAGCCATGACCTTCAGTACGAGGCTGCAGAAGAGGAGACAATGGGGGTGAGGAAGAACGTGCCCTTAGCTGCAAGGGGAGGAAGAACGTGATCTTCCACTTCTCCCTTACCGTACTGTGTTAGCTGCAATTTTCTCTTCATCTGCTATCTGCACATTCTTCCATAACTTTGGGTACTTCTTATATCAATTCCTTTTTATGCCAGGGCCTTTTCCTTCTGTGTCTTACTGTTACTTGTTTCCCCAGAGCCCCCGTCCTGTCTCCAGTGACCCATTTTCCTAGGTCTGTGCAGAGTGCAATGCTCCGGTAGCTTGTGCCCCTTGACACTGCAGCATTTGACCTCTCCAGGCAGCATCTGCCTAAGTACCGCCTGTGATTTGCTGCTCATGTGGATAAAAAGGGGCATGAACTTCCTTCAAGACCACTTTCATAAGAATGACATACGTGTGCTTTCCTTCTTGGATGAAAATGATCTCAATGTGAGTCTCCATTAGTAAGACAAGGGCTTTGATTAATTTCCCTTCTTGTGATGGCACATATGCACAGTTCTCTGTATAAACTTGCCTTCTTTTATCTTGGGACCAAAGTTGGTCTTTCCTGTGCTGGGCAGCTGAGTGTAGCGGTTTGGGAACTTTGAGCAGTATCAAACCAGACGCTGCACGATGGTGTATGCCCAGCTTCGCTGCACTGCTCTCTGGCCACACAGTCTGCTGGGTGGTCTCCTCCATCCTTGGCCATTTTACTACTTCCTACTCTTGTCCTTTTATTCTAATATAAATCCAAGTCAATTCATTACGTATAGAGAATCTGCTCTGTGTAAGATGCTGTGCCAAGTACCAGATACAATATCCAACATAGGGTGCTGAGTGTGTTAGAGAGGCTTGTTATTTCATGGAAGATATAGTTATTTTCATAAATGAAAGAGTGAACATTTTGAATCTTTCCTTTTTTATTGGATTCTTATTGGGAACCTATTCAGTTTACCCAGTTCTTTTCATTTCACACTTTCATTTCAGGGAGCCCTTCTGGTCACTTTCTAAAATGATAGCCTTTTGTCCACATTCATCCTCTGATTCTTTGTCCCATTTCCCTGCTAAACTTTTATTTTCGGGGTTTATCATCTAACACAGTGTCCGTTGTACTTATTTTTCTTATCTATTATCCATCTTCTCCTGTGTCATGAAGGCAAACTTTATTCATTACTATATCCGCAGTGCCTAAGAAATGTTCAATAAGTGTATAAATGGATGGGTAAGTGATACACTCATTATTAAATACCAAGTATATGCCATGTACGTGGTATTACATTTCTAAATTAGTAAATAAAAAAAAAAAGATCCTACCCTCATGGAGTTTACATTTAGTGGGAGAGATTGTCCTTAATTAAATAGTCTCATAAATATGCAATTTTGTAACCTATTTATATACCCTGTCCCTGTAAGTAAACAACAACTAAGAATGACTAGCCTTTGCACTGTGAACTCTCAATTGTCTAAATCTGTCTCTTAATCAACTAAATAGAAAGATTCATCATCACCAGATTTATAAAGATAGTAAAACTGAGTATTTTCTTGGCAATGTTTAACAAGAATATAACACTATACTGCCCTCTTCCAGTGTGTCTAGTACAGGGAAAATTAATTTGACAAAGAAAACAAATATCTTACATGATAATGACATTTTATTACATGTTCAAAATATTTATCCAATGGGATGCTACCCAGATTAAAGTGCTTAGAATATGTGTGACTGCAGATATATTCTGAATTCATTTGATTATGGAGCAATCTTTTATTTTAACAAATGAAGTTTGAAAACTTCTAGTGCTAAAGCAAGAACATCGTATTTTTCAATATCAACTTTGAATATCCTAACCTACTGAGTTTTATTGCCTTGCTAAGTAAAATAAAAACCCAATCCAAACTTTCAGTTTCAAAACACAAATTATTTTTTTTCCAAGAAGTACCTTTGATGTTTACTAATTATTTTAAAGGTGACTATGACTTCTTTAATTAAGTTTGAGTTTTTAAGTGCAGACATAGTAGGAGTTTTGCAGGATTATTTAAAGTGTGTATTAATGAGCAACTGCTCGAATTCCTCTTAACATTCATTTGACAAGGAATTTAAATAATATTTGAAATTTTCTTCCAAGATTGACCTCAATGCTGCTGCTTCTTATTCAATCCTTATAATAATAAGCAATCTTCCAAGTAATGGTTGGTAAATAAAGTTGTCATACATATTGACAGTAATAACTAAACTATCACTACCCACATGTTCCCCTCCCTTCTCCAAATTTTAGAATTGAGAAATTAACATAGCACATTTTTTTTTTTTTTTTTTTTTTTAGATCTAAGTACATACCAGCTGCGGTCTTTTAAAGTCATTTTGTTAGCACAATGCCTGCCTACGTGAGCAAAAACATGGGAACTGCCTCCTAATGCTGTTGACAAGATTTTTTATTTTCATGATTACTTCTCTGCCTTTTTTTATTTTGCCTGCAGGCAAAGGTTGGCATACATGTCAAGAGAATGTTCTCCAGCTGGGGCCTGCAGTACAGAGAATTGTATATACCAGAGGGCTCATGGGACTCTAGGCAGATTATTATGGTAATATTGGAGGCTGTTGTCCTCTCCCTCCCACAGCTGGGCCGCCTCTCTCATTGTAAGTATTGAAGCAATATGTTTTGCAAATTATACGTTGGGAACAACAGGGACCCAGTAAAGTGAGGAAAAAGAGAAACATTGCAAAATGTTGTCTTTAATATTATATTTTTCTTGTTCATCAAGCAAAATAAATTAAAGCTTTAATTTTTTTTAATTAAATGAGGATCATATATTGAAAAAGAGCTGTAAGAGTAAAAACTTAATATTGATTTTATTGAGTGAGTTTTAAGAAAATATCGTTACAGAGAAATTAGACAGTAGCCTGATTCAAGAGAATCATGGTAAAATTACATAATAGCCTTTATTATGGATTTCAAAAATCCTTTTGAGTCCAATGAAGCTGGGTTAGCAAAAATTGCACAAAAAATATCATTTTAATTAGTGCTAATGTGATCTCGTCATGGTCCAGCTGTTTCATGCAGGATGAAAATGTGTTACTTTATTAGATATGCATCTTAGAAAAATGCCACTTCTGATTTCAAACATTTGTTATTAAAGTACATTTTAATACAATAGTAGAGCTAGGTGATTGATTTATCGAAATGAAGCATTAGTGAAATTCAGGCGAAAAGGCTTAAAAGCCTCCTTAATTGAGGAAGAAATGTTTTCCTTCTGTCTAGCCTTTCTTTCTGGGAACATTACTAACAAAACAGGAGTCATATTTCTGTTGTGGATTTTGAAGACATACCATGTAAGAGATAAATTGTCACTAATTCACAAATAAGCAATTTTCTCTTACAGTGCACAAAGTTTCCCCCCAATATAAAGTTGTAGGACAATTGTAACAAATGCTATGTTGTTTCAGTTTTCAATAATGAATTTAGATTTATTCATCAGCAAACATTTCCATGTCTCTCTTGATAAAGAAACAACTCATTCTTTGCATTTAGCTTTTATTATTTCATTAACTTCTCCGTTTAAACATGAAATTTGTACACCTAGAAAAACAGCTATATTCTGATTCAAAAACTGAGGAATGTGACTCAAATCCTTCTCTGACATTCTTATTTGATTTAGCAATATTGAGCCTTCTCACACAAGACACTAATATTAAGTACAATACATTTATTTATAATACGTTTTCTATTCCTTAGCCACAAACCTATAAAACAGCTCACCATGTGAAACTCTGTGCCACACTGATATATTTATCTACTCTATTTATTTGATATCATGCCAATATATTTTAGCTTGCTATTGATGGAGATGGTCACATACAATTTACTCCCCTCAGCTAGATATTCATTTAGGAGAAATTTAGTAAATAAAAGACTGGTAGGAAGTGATGTTCTGCATAAATGCCAGCCTCTATGATCTTCTGCTGAATTATGGCTATCATTTGGAAGTGGTAGTGGGGAGAGTGGGGGAAGCCAGCGATTCTCAATTGTCTTTCAGCATTGTTTCTCATTATTCCAATCACTGTCTCAGTGTTTAGTCAACAAGAGTACAAGTACTCAACTTGATAGATGCTATCAGAAAACTTGCTTGTCCTTTTTAAGATTCCACTGTGAGGTGCAGGACTGCTCTGTTTTACCATTCTTTGAACTCTCCTTGTCACCAGAACTCAAGCAACTTTACTCCTTTCAAAATCTGATACTGAACAAAAAGCAACTTTTGGTTTTATAGAACAGACACTTTTTGCAAAGGTTTCTTCCTGTGCGTTCTCAGTTAAGAGAGCCTTTGTAGGTAAAACAATTTTCTAATGAGCCTGTTTAAACCGTAAAGAAACCAATCCTCTTAAATGGGGTCAAGAAAAATACATTATTTTTCTGTAGATAATGTCACAGTATAGTGCATGGTGGTATTAACATGAAGTTGTCCTGTGATTTTATTGGTGAGGAAATATGGACACGGTGGAGCTGAGAGAAAGGAGTTGAGGCTTGCTTCTGTATTTCTTTGGACGTGCTGGTTCTTGTATTGCACACCCAAGCACGTGTGCTCCACTAATCATGAGTGGGTAAAATAATATTCTACATTAGATATACTGTTCTTATTTTTACTGTAAAATTTTAGTAACATCAACTAACATGACTTTTTGAGTGATTTTTTTTCTTATATTAAAAACGTGGGCATCTGTCTGCTTGCCAATAATACTAACCTCCAAGCCAAAGAAATAAAGACCAATAAGGCTGCAGGATATTTTTCTCAATTTCCACTACTACTTAGAGATATGAATGAATTAAAATGGATCTAGATCCAAGTTTGAATTTCCATCATATAAAACACAGAAATCCCATAATGCCAAGATACTCTCCAGAGCTCAGAGGGTAATGGAGGGGATTATAGTGGCTTACAGTACTTGCAAAAGAGGTCGGTGGCTCTGTGGGCAGCCAAGAAAACATCTGGTGGCTTTTGAGACTGGTATGGCACTTTGGGGGATGCTCATGAAATATAGTATGTTCAACTCTCATCAATAAATTTTTATTGAACAAATGCCTACTATTTACAAAGGTGTGGGTTAGGCATTATAAGGGTTCAGATAAAAATGAAGAGTTAGTTTTTGCCCTCAAACATGGCTGTATTTCTGAGATAGGAGTCTAAGAGTCTCCTCATTTGCCACAAATAAGTGAACTTAATAAATTTCTCTTTTCTTCTTCTCAAACTGCTTGTCCCTTTTTTTCTGATGCAGCCTCAGCGGACAAGTGCTGAAATTTGGACAACACATTTTGCATACCAGGATGGGCCCAACAGCCCCCCAGGGGGATGGCACTCCGTAACTGCTAGAAGAAGCAGGGAGTGGTCTGGGCTGAAGCCCTGGGTCTTCAAAGGCAGTAGCAGCTTCTTTTTGAGGTGAGACAGCAAGAGATTGTTCTGGCACCTGCCAGACCCTGTGTTAGCTCCAGGGAACTCCTTTCTCTGTCTCCCTAAATCTGACAAAGTCGGAGCAGGAAGTAGACACAGCTCCCTGAAACTTGAACTGAGTTCAGGAGAAAAAAAAGTGGATTTTGAAAGTGTCCAGATGTCAGGCCTTTTATTGGGGAAGCTCCCTGGTATGCTCGCTGTGACCCTGATTCCACTCATATGGGTGGGGTGTTCAGACCTTCTGTTGGTTTTGTTTGTTTTGAGGTGCCTTTTGGGGGTAGAAGTCATGAGGCTGAGTGGAACTAGGGAAACTGGTTTGAATTTGGAGCTCATTTGCAGTTCCCCGGGGGATGCTGAGGGGGGACTAGGATACCATTTGTGAAGGGCTACCTTCAACCCTGTAGGGCATTTGGGACATCATCTGAGGTGCCATTTTGATTTACATTTCTCTGATGACTAGGAACAACGAGCATTTGTCCCACAGTTTGTTTTGTGAGCTTTGTTGCAACATAAGAAAGCTCCATCTCAAAGTCCTGTGGGAAGAAACTTTGGAAAGAGAATGCTGTTAAGTCCTGGCATTAATAATTAATAATTAATTAATTAATTTCACTTCAGGTTAATGTGAGTGTACAAATGACTAGGTCACAATATTTGAATTTGTTAGGTTGAGTCACTCTCATAGTTCTGTCCTGCATCCAAAAGTTTTGTCATACACCCCTACATAGTGTCCATTAAGTGGGAGCAACTTAACCTCCCTTTCTCCCCTCCCTTATTCCCCCTCCTCCCATCTTGAATTGAAAGGAGTTTTTCTCTTTTGTGGGCATGATTTAGATTGTCTAATACTGGCTTCATATTAGTACTGAGTACATTGGATACATGCTTTTCCATTCTTGATACTTTACTAAGAAGTATCTAAGAAGAATGTGTTTCAACTCCATCCAGGTTAATATGAAAGACATAAAGTCACCATCTTTTTTATGGCTGAATAGTATTCCATGGTATACATATACCACAGTTTGTTAATCCATTCCTGAGTTGAGGAGAATTTAGGTTGTTTCCAAATCTTGGTGATTATACATTGAACTGAGATAATCAATCTAGTGCAAATGTCTTTATGATAAAATGATTGTTTTATCTTCTGGGTAGATGCCTAGTAGTGGGACTTCAGGATCAAATGAGAGATATAATTTGAGTTCTTTGAGGATTCTCCATACTTCTTTCCAAAGAGATTATCTTAGTTTGCAGTACCACCAACAATGTAAAAGTGCTCCCCTCTCTTCACATCTGTGCCAGCGTCTGCAACTTTGGGGCTTTGTGATACGGGTTAGTTTTACTGGGCTTAGGTGATAGCTCAGGTTGGTTTTAATTCACATTTCACTGATGACTAATAACAATGAGCATTTTTTCATATGTTTGTTAGTCATTCATCTTTGTTCCTCAGAGAAAGTTCTGTTCATGTCTCTTACCCAGAAATAGATGAGACTGTTTGCTCTTTTTTGTTGATTAGAGTTCTTTATAGATCTTAGTTATCAAATCTTTTTCAGACTTGTAACATGCAAATATCTTTGCCCATTCTGAAGGTTTTCTATTAGCTTTGATTGTGGTGTCCTTAGCTGTACAGAAATTTTGCAGTTTAATTAAGTCCCATCTATTTATTTTTATTGTTGCAATTGCCATGGAAGTCTTCTTAAAATCTTTTCCCAGGCCAACATCCTCAAGAGTTTTTCCCTTGGAAAAATCCAAGAGTTTTTCTTCTAAGATTTTTATCATTTCATGCCTTAAATTTAAATCTTTTATCTATATTGAATCGATTTTTGTAAGTGGGGAAAGGTACAGGTCCAGCTTAAGTCTTTAACACGTGGCAATCCACTTCTCACAGCACTATTGAATAGGGGTTCTCTTCCCCAGTGTATGTTTTTGTTTAGTTTATCAAAGATCAGATAGCTGTTGGAACTGGTTTCATCTCTTGGTTTTCTATTCAGTTCTAAATATCTGTATCTCTTTTTTGTGGCAATAACATACTGTTTTGATCACTATGGACTTAGAGCCTAAAGTCTGTCTGGTAGAGTATGTTTACAGCTTTTTTTTTTTTTTTTTTTTTTTTTAGACAGAGCGTCACTATGTTGCCCTCAGTAGAGTGCTGTGGCATCACAGCTCACAACAACCTCAAACTCTTGGGCTTAAGTGATTCTCTTGCCTCAGCCTCCCAAGGCACCCGCCACAATGCCTGGCTATTTTTTTGTTGCAGTTGTCATTGTCATTTAGCTGGCCGAAGCCAGGTTCAAACCTGCCCGCCTCAGTGCATGTGGTTAGTGTGTAACCACTGTGCTACGGGTGCCAAGCCTACAGCTTTGTTTTTATCACTAAAAATTGTCTTGGCTATTCAGGGTATTTTCCGGTTCCATACAAAATTAAGAACTATTTTTTTCTAGTTCTTCAAAGTATGGCGTCGATTAATGGGGATTGCAATGAATCTGTAGATTGCTTTGGAAAGTATAGACATTTCAAAAATGTTGATTCTTCCAAGCCAGGAGCATGGCATGCTGTTCCTTCCAAGCCAGGAACAGACATGTTGTTAATGTCTTCTGCTATTCCTTTCTTAGGGTTTCATAATTCCCTTCGTAGAGGTCCTTGACCTCTTTTGGTAGTCATATTTCTAAGTATTTCATTTTCTTTGAAGCAACCATGAACGGAATTCTGTCTTTGATTAGTTTCTCAACTTGACTGTTATTGTCATATACAAAGGCTTCTGATTTATGGACATTGCTTTTTATATCCTGAGAAATTACTGTATTTCTTGATGACTTCCCAGAATCTTGTGGTGGAATCTCTGGGATTCTCTACATATAAGATCATATATATCATTAGCAAAGAGGGAAAGTTTGATCTCTTCTGCCTCCATTTGGATGCCCTTTATATCCTTCTCTTGTCTGATTGCATTGGCTAGAACTACTAGCACTTCTAGATGTTTAATAGTAGTGGTGACAGATGTCATCCTTGCCTGCTTCCAGTTCTAAGTGAAAAAGCTTTCAGTTTTACTACATTCATTATGATATTGGATATGGGTTTGTCTTAGATGGCTTCAATCAGTTTAAGAAATGTGCCACCTATGCCTATATTCTTAAGTGTTCTTGTTATAAAAGGATGCTAAATTTTATCAAATGCTTTTTCTGCATCTATTGAGAGGATCATAAGGTCTTTGTTTTTACTTCCATTGATGTGGTGAATTACATTATGGGTTTATATATGTTAAACCAGCCTTACCTATCTGGGATGAAGGCTAATTGATTGTGATGTATAATTTTTTTAATGTGAAGTTGTAATCTATTGACTAAGATTTTGTTGAATATTTTTGCTTCTGTATTCATCAGTGAAATTGATCTGTAGTTCTTCTATTAAGTTGAGTCTTTTCCTAGTTTTGGTACCAGGGTGATATTTGCTTCATAGAACATGTGGGGAAAATTCTTTCTTTCTCAAAGTTTTTGAATAGTTTTTGCAATATGGGTATAAGCTCTTCTTTGAAGTTTTAATATAATTCTTGTGTGAAGCCATCTGGTCCAGTGCTTTTTTATAGGAAGATTTTTTCTTGTTTCCTTGATCTTAGTGCTTGATATTGGTCTGTTCAAGATGTCTATTTTTTCCTGGTTAAGTCTGGGGAGAGAGTGTGATTACAGATATAGATTCTTTTCCTCCACATTTTCAAATTTTTGGGCATAGATTTTCTTGTATTAGGTATAATCTTTTGTATCTCTGTGACATCTGATGTTATTTCCTATTTTTTCATTTCTGATTGAGGCTATTATATATTTTAATTTTCTGTTTCTGGTTAACCTGGCCCAAGATTTATCTATTTTATTTATTAAAAAAAAATTTATTTCATTAATTTTCTGAATGATTCTTGTTTTCGATTTCATTTTTTTTTTTTAATTTAATTTTAGTTATTTATTTTCTTCTGCTAGGATTGGGATTAGATTGTTCTTCCTTTTCCATTTCCTTACGATGCTTCATTAGGCTGTTGATGTTCTCTCTTTCTATTTTTTGGATGTGGGCATCTAATGCAATAAATTTCCCTCTTACAACTGCTTTTGCCATATCCCACAGATTCTGGTAACTTTTATCTTCATTATTATTATGTTCAAGAACTTTAGTAACATCTTCCTTTATCTCCTTGATCCAACTGTCATTCAGCATAAGGTTGTTTAATTTCCATGTCTTTGTATGGGGATTAAAGTTTTTGTTGAAGTTGAATTCCACCTTTATTGCCATATGGTCTGAGAAGATACAAAAGATAATTTCAATTCTTTTAATTTTGTTGAAGTTTGATTTGTATCCTAGAATGTGATCTATTTTAGAGTATGTTCCATGGGCTGATGAAAGGAATATATATTCCTTAGCCCTGGGATGGTGTGTTCTTTGTATGTCTATTAAGCCCATTTGGTCTAGAGTCATATTTAAGTCCCTTGTATCTTTGTTTAGTTTTTGTTCAGAGGATCTGTCCAGTGTTGTGAGAGAGGTGTTTAAGTCCCCAGTTATTGTGGTGTTATAGATTGTCATATTGCTCAGGCTAATTAAAGTCTGTTTTATAAATCTGGGAGCAATTAAGTTGCGTGCATAAATATTTAGAATGGAAATGTCTTCTTGTTGTATTTTTCTGTTGACCAATATGAAGTGTTTATTTTTGTCTTTTTAGAGTTTACTTGCTTTAAATCCACTTGTTTCTGAAAATAAGATTGTGACCTTTCCTTTCTTCTGATTTCTATTTGCCTGAAATATTATTTTCCATCCCTTCACCATGAAGCTAGGTGTGTTTCCTGCAGACAGTATATGGAGGCCTTGTGGGTTTTTTTTTTTTTTTTAGTCAGCCAGCCTGTTCCTCTTCAGTGGGGAATTCAAGTCATTAAAATTAATTAAGAGAATTGATAAGTGTGGTAGTGTTCTAATCATCTTATTTTATTAAAGACCATTGCTTAGTTTTATCCGTTGTGTCATTGAGGAAGCTAGATTTTGAGCTTTAGTTTCTGGATGTTTAGTTTGTTGGTGGTCCATTGTGGTGGTTAGTGTTGAAATTAGGTCTAAATATTCCGTGTAGAGCTGGTCTTGTTGTGGTGAGTTTCCTTAATGTGTACATATCAGTAAAAGATATAAATTCTCCATCACTTTTGAAACTTAGGTTAGCAGGATATCAATTTCTGGGCTGAAAATTATTTTGTTTAAGAAGGAGTTACAAGTCAGTGACAATTTTCTTTGGGATTGAAAAGTTTCAGCTGAAAAGTCCACTGTTACCCTGATGAGTCTATTCCTGTAGGTCAGTTGGCACTTATTCTTGACTGCTTGAAGAATTTTCTCATTCTTCTTGGCTTTGGAAAGATTCATTACAATATATCTTCAAGATGCTCTGTTTGCATTGAGATGACCTGGGGTTTGATTATCCTTCTAAAAGAAGTGCTTCAGAATCTGTAGTAAAACATCAGAAATGTTTATTTATGATATCCTCCAGTTGGGTTTCCCTATTTTGGGATGTTCTTCTTCCCGTTCTGGGATCTCTATTATTCATGTGTTTGAATGCTTCATGAAGTCCCATAATTCTCTGAGTGAATGTTCTGCTTTCTCTCTTTTTCACTGCGTCTTTAACTACTGAGGTTAGTTCATGAAGTTTATCCTGTGGCACTGAGAGTCTTTCTTCTCCATGGACTAACCTGTTACTGATACTTCCTACTGCATCTTTAAGTCTCCTGATTGAATTCTTCATTTCCTTAAGCTCTGCCATAGCCTTTCTACATTCTTCATATCTTTTATCCATTTTTTGGTTCTGTTTCTCATTTTTTCATCAATTCCTTTCATTGCCTTTACCATGCATAGTTTAAATCTCTTCTCTGTCATTTCCACCAGTTCTTTATAGATGGACTCCTCTGTAGTAGCTCTCTCACAGTCCCTTTGTTGGGAGGGGGTGCTGTGTTTTGTTTTTTTATGTTGTCAGAATTTTTCTGTTGGCTCCCCTTCATGTATATTTTCTTCTTGTTTACTTCCTTCCAATCATTTTTCCTCTAATTGCCTCATTCACTTCGAATTACCTTGTCCCAGAACTTAGATGTTGAGGTATCCTTTTGATATAAGATCAAAAGGAAGAGAAAGGTAAAGAGCAAGCAGAGACAAATCAGAGAAAAAGAAAAAAAGAAAAAAATCAAGTGCAGTGAAAGAAAAGAATGGGAGAAAAGGAGAGAAGTACAGAAAGATCTAAAGAGGATGATAGGAGAAATGTTGTTTGGCAGGGTTCTATGGTCACACCTTCAATGTCCAGACTTTGGCTAGTGTGCTAAGCAAAGTCCCTCAGTTGTAGGAGCTCCTTACCATCTTGGGTAAAAACAAGATCTAGATCCAGCAAATGTAGCAAGAGAAATAAAAGAAAAAATAAAGTAAAAAAGAAACATTCAGCAGTATGTCACATTACTATCTTTCCAAAGGCCAAAGCTGGTAGGACATCATGGACTGTAAGCTCAGGGCCTCCTTGAGCTGTATTCCTGTCCTGACCCCCCAGCCAGACCACTTCCATGACCCTCCAGCAGTCAGAGTAAAGAAAAAAAAAAAAAAAAAAAGAATAAAGAAAATTAAAAATACAATATCATAAGATAAAGAAAAAGGGTAAATCTTAACTGTGTTGAAAAATTTATGTGGGAAAGATGAGAAAAGTAGAAGAACCTCTACCAAAGTAGAGAAAAAGGAGAGAAATAAAAAATAAGAGAGTAAAAGGGGCTGAAAAATTGTAACAAAAATGAGGGAGCCCTCCTATTGAGGAAAATAAAAATACAACCAATCCAACAAAAAAAAACCAAACAGAAAACACAAACCACAACAACAAACATGAGAAGAAAAGCAAAAGTAATACATGGATGTATAAATATGAATATAAATGTAAATATACATTGCAATATATTGCCTGGGCACCAGGTGACATTGTGGTGTTAGAAGTTAGAGAAGACATGGTTTTTTGAGTGCTGGAAACCACTGTCTAGTTGCCAAGGAGATCAAACCCTGTCTTCCTGACTTAGTTGCCTTCAATTTGTGCCTGGTTGTTTCATGAGCATTCTGTCCCCATTGGGTTGGGAGGCTTAAAATTCTCATCAGAATTCTTAGGAGACAGATTTCACATTGCCCCCTGATAATAACCCTGGGGGCATGGGAGCTGCTCTGCTCACCACAAGAGTGGATGCCTGATCTCAGCAAGCACACGAGAGCCAGACGTGCACTACGACCCTGTGGACCATTTCTCTCACATGGCCTTTCCAATGGCAGCCCAGTTGGCAGCCAAGCTGATGGGAGATCCACCCCATCTGGTTATTCAAACTTGGCCACTTGAACACTTTTCACTTGTTTAAGCCTTCTAAGGAAGCTCCAGTGAGCAGTTTAACCTCAAATAAAAAAACTACAGGACAACCCCTTTTTGTCCCCAATCCACTGTGGGCAGGCTGCCTGTTCCCACATACTCCCTTTTGTGCTGGTTTTCTTCAGATCCAGACCTCATTGGCTCTTGTGGTTTACTACTGCTCCTCTTTGCCCCTGGAGTGCTATCTCCAGATAGGTTCCCCAGCCAGAGGTGGCTGGAGTATTCTTTCCCCTGCCTTGCTGTGAGTGGTTAGTAGCTACATGTTTCTAATCTGCCATTTTGCTCTGTCTCCCTCACCCCTGGCACTTTAGATTCTGTTGGGAATTCCCTATATGGTTTGTATTTGATTATTTGTGAAATTTTGAACCATTTGTCTCATGAATGTATGTACATTATCCTGATACTGCTTGTTTGGAGTGTGAGGAAAAGTGCTGTTTGGTGCCACTTGTATGGAATCTGAGAAGAAGTGGTAGCTACCTAATTTTGATTTGGAGGTCCATTCTATGTGTAGCCATTGGTTTATCTTCTTTTGGAAAGCTCCTGTTCATGTCCTTTGCCCAATTTTATTATGAGGTCAATTGATTTTTTTTTCTTGTGAGTGTTTTGTGTATTCAGGGTTTTGTTGGATGTGTGGCATGTAGATGTTTTCTCCCATTCTGTGAGTTATCCATTTCCTCTGTTGATTGTGTCCTTGGTTGTGTGGAGCCTTTCTGATTTGATTAGGTCACATTTGTTAATTTTGTTGTTGCTATGATTGCTTTGGGGGGTCTTCTTCATAAATTGTTTGCCTAGGGTGATGTCTGTAGGAGTTTTTCCAAAATTTTCTTCTAGAATTCTTAGGTTTTTATGACTTGTGTTTGAATCTGTTATGTCATCAATTAATTTCTGTTAGAGGTTAGGGGTACAGATCCAGTTTCCGTTTTTGCTATCAGAGAAGCTTATAATTTTGTTAGGGAGACACATAGCCATAAAAGAAATGAAGTGCAAACTAAACATTGTCAGGTTTTGAGTGAGTGGCACTGATACCAAGGGCTGTGTGTGCAGGGAAATCTGGCCAGGTTGCAGATGGAAGAGCTGGATAGGAACACCCAATTCTGGGGAAGAGTGAATGAAGCTGGTCAAGGGGCTGATGTGAGGATGTGAAGAAGTATTTGAGTGGAGAATTTCTCAGCATCAAATGCTGAAATCTATTCATTCCTTAAATTAAAGGAAAATTTAGTGATGTGTACATGTGTATATTTCCCCAGAAAATCATTTTTATAAGATTATTGAAATATATAGATAGGCTGAAGTCTGATTTTTTAGGTCTAGGAAATTAACAATTCACTTGTATTTTAAGTTACTTTATTTCATTTTATTTTTATTTAGTTAATTTTTTGAGAGTGAGTCTCATTCTATTGCCCACAATACTGTTATGGAGGTTACTGTCCTATTTTTCCATTCTGTAGATGGGTAAATAAGCTTAGAGAGGTTTATGACTGTATGGCATCACTCAGGAGTTGAGTGACAGAGTGGAGAATGAAACCTCTACATCCCAGCTACCTCCTTGGCACCCCACGCTGGTTCTCTATACTGCCCATGGAGGTTCTTATGAAACTTCCCTACTAATCTGCTGCTGTGGCCTTAGGGAATCATACTAAAAACATAAGAGATGAGAGATATCTAATTAGAAAACATGTCTACAGATGTGAATATTGTACAATACACTCAAACTCCATTTAAATCACTTCTTCCATTATTAGCATGGCTTTGGGAAGGTTAAGTGGGTGTGTGCTGATAGATACACATAGAGAAAAGTTAATACCACCTTAGAGACATTGATACTAGACCTACATCTAGTTTATGAAACCACAGAAAATCCAAAGAGCAGAGTAAGGACCATAGTTAGATATGAGGGACAATGTTGTTATTACCCATCCAACCCTGTAAAATCCTACCAATAAGACCTTAGTTTGCAATACAGCATAGTGGATAAAGACATGGGCTCTAGTTAGACATAAATCTAACTTTTGTCATTCAGAGATGTGTGATATCAAGTCCATTGCTTATATTTCCTGAGCCTTTCTTTCTTCATCTGTAAAATGGGAATAATGGTAGAGTCCTTCTGAAAGTATTGTTGTGAAGATTAAATGAGACAGTTCATAAAGAACTTTTAGAACAGTGCTTGGCATGTGTTCATGTGTTTCATAAATGGTGATGATGTTAAACAAAACCCAAGCTTAGTGACATAGTAGCCCCTTAAGACAATAGTTGAACACAAGCTATGTTATCCTTATTTCCTTACCTTCAGAGGCACTGTTCCTTTTTTTTTTTTTTTTTTTTGGTTCCAGAATTTATTTTATTTTATTTTATTTTATTTTTTTGCCATTTTTTTTTTTATTGTTAAATCATAGCTGTGTACATTAGTGCAATCACCATTCTAAGATGCACCATAGATGTGGCCCCACCCATTACCCACCCTCCACCCAAACCTCCCCCCTCCCTTCCCCTTCCTTGGCCCTTTCCCCATAGTCTTATGGTATAGTTGGGTTATAGCCTTCATGTGAAAGCTATAATTTAGCTTCATAGTAGGGCTGAATACTCGGCACTGTTCCTTTTGGTAGTTCTACTTTTGTTCTTTCCACGTGTTTAAAGATTGACCTGACATTAGTTATTTTGCTATATACAGATTCTTTTTTAGAAACTAGGTAGAT
>CAUYPK010077197.1:25000-34061 GCA_963574355.1 Loris lydekkerianus | reverse complement strand
CCATTCGATCCTATAATTCCTTTACTAGGTTTATACCCAGAAGACCAAACATCACAATATAACAAAGACATCTGTACCAGAATGTTTATTGCAGCCCAATTCATAATTGCTAAGTCATGGAAGAAGCCCAAGTGCCCATCGACCCACGAATGGAGCAGCAAATTGTGGTACATGTATACCATGGAATACTATGCAGCCTTAAAGAAAGATGGAGACTTTACCTCTTTCATGTTTACATGGATGGAGCTGGAATGTATTCTTCTTAGCAAAGTATCTGAGGAATGGAAGAAAAAGAATCCAAAGTACTCAGCCCTAGTATGAAACTAATTTATAGCTTTCACATGAAGGCTATAACCCAACTATAGCACAAGAATATGGGGAAAGGGCCAAGGAAGTGGAAGCGTGGGGGGTGTTTAGGGTCAAGGGCGGGCAATGGGTGGGGCCACACCTACGGTGCATCTTAAAATGGATACAGGCAAAACTTACTAAATGCAGAATACAGATGTCTACATACAATAACTAAGAAAATGCCATGAAGGCTACGTTGAACAGTTTGATGAGAATATTTCAGCTTGTATATGAAACCAGCACATTGTACCCCTTGATTGCACTAATGTACACAGCTATGATTTAACAATTAAAAAAAAAAAAAAAAAAAAAAAAAACAGAAAGGAAAGAAAAATTCCAAATGGCATTGGTTGGCAAGTTATCCCAGGGAAGTGGCACACCTGTATAGTCTCAGCTACTTGACAGGCGGAGGTGGGAAAACCGCTCCAGCTACAAGTTCCAGGACAGCCTGGGCAGCATGTCAAAACCTATCTTAAAAAAAGAAAAAAGAAAGAAAGAAAAGAAAAGGGCTATAAGGTCTAGAAAATGTATGGAGAAGGTGAAATTTGAAAAATGTGTAGGACTTCGGAGGTGGCATGGGGCAAAGAGGTAAGAGAATCACAACGCAAGTTCCCGAAAGGAAGTCAAACACATGTTTGAGGGCAAATGAATGCAGGTCCACTGGTATGAGTGTGGGGAGGGTGGAGATCAGGGGGAAAAGCTGGAAGGAAAAGCTAGGGCAACAATTTACCAGTGGCACCTCCTCTTTTTCCTCCTTCTCTTCTACAAGCACAGATAACAAGAAACTCTTCAATGCCCTGCAGAAGAATAATTCCATGTGGTTACAGACCTTCCAGAAATCCTCAGCAGCAAGGAGTCTGCTGTGAACTCAGACAGAAGATGAACTTTTAAAGAATCAAAGCCTGAGAGGGAAAGACAAGGGCGCGAGCATCCCAAGCTTTTCCTGATTGGCTGCACCTCCAAAACAAAGTGAAGGCTTTCAAATGATGGAAGGTGAAAGGACTGACTGCTGGTTAAACCAGAGGTGGGTCAGTCCCATTTTCTTCCACATAACATTTTTAAAACAAAGGACCACAGTTGGGAATGTTTTCTTTTTAAGACTGAGTATGCTTAACATAAAATCTATTGAAGTGATTAACCATAAAGTTCACGGAATGGTTCTGGCTCTCCGTCTTCTGAGTATACGGTAGGATTGTACTTCTGTGCCTTCTTTGAATTTGGGGTGACTATAAGACTTACTTCAGCCAATGAAAGTGAGCAGAAATGGGCTTGGTGCCTGTAGCACAGTGGTTACGGCGCTGGCCACATACTCTCAGGCTGGTGGGTTCAAACCCAACCCAGGTCAGCTAAACAACAATGCAACTACTGCAACAAAAAATAGCCAGGCGTTGTGGCAGGCACCTGTAGTCCCAACTACTTGGGAAGCTGAGGCAAGAAAATCACTTAAGACCAGGAGTTTGAGGTTGCTGTGAGCTGTGACATCAGGGCACTCTACTCAGGGCAACAAAGTAAGACTCTGTCTCAAAAAAAAAAAATAGTAAGCAGAAATGATGAGTACTGTTTTTAATGAGAATCTTTAAGAGCTACCATATTGTAGCCAGAAGTGGTGGCTTATACCTGTAATCCTAATACTTTTAGAGGCTGAGGCAGGTAGATTGTTTGAGCTTAGGAGTTTGGAGACCAGCCTTGGAGCTGGTCTTTGAGACCAGCTCTTTGGAGCAAGAGTGGAACCCCACCTTTGAGACCAGCTCTTTGGAGCAAGAGTGGAACCCCACCTTTACTAAAAAAAAAAAAAAAAAAGGAAAAACTACTTGGGCATCGTGGCAGATGCCTGCAGTCCCAGCTACTTGAGAAGCTGAGGCAAGAGAATCGCTTGAGCCCAAGAGTTTGAGGTTGCTGTGAGCTGTGACACCACAGCATCTACCAAGGGAAACAGAGTGAGACTCTGTCTCAAAAAGAAAAAAAGTAAGAATTTAAAAAATAAAAGCTACCATATTCTCCTGCTGAGGTGGTCGGAGAAGCACTTGTTATAAGATGGAATCTTACAGTGACTGCTAAAAGACCAACTTTGTGTGAAAAATAAACGTTTGTAGTGTTAAGTCTGTGAGATTTGCAGCTTATGTTTTCTTGCAGCTCACCCTTGCTCATAGTGGCTGATAAATTTATATTGCCAGTTATAAAGATATGCGATTAACAGCATATAGGTTTTCTACTGAAACTGTTATAATAATATCAAAAGGCAATTGCAGCTCTTTTGAAGACCGGAGAAAACTGAATGGATTCCTATCTTTCTTGATTAATAAAAACTCAGAAAGTAGTGAAACCAGGCAAAGAGAAGAGCAAAGAGCATTCCTTGAGGCATCAGAAAAACCAAGTGTGGTGCCCGTGAAGTCAAGTAAAGTTTCCAGGAGGAAAGAGCGATCAGCTCTGTCAAATGCTGCTGATAGACTAAGTTAGATGAGAATCGACCTTTTTTTTTTTTTGAGACAGAGCCTTGAGCTGTTACCCTGGGTAGAGTCCCATGGCACCACGATTCACAGCAACCTCCAACTCCCAGGCTTAAGCGATTCTCTTGCCTCAGCCTCCCAAGTAGCTGGGACCACAGGTGCCCACCACAACACCCAGCTATTTTTTGGTTGCAGCCGCCATTGTTGTTTGGTGGGCCCAGGCTGGATTTGAACCCGCCAGCTCAAGAGTAAGTGGCTGATGCCTTAGCCGCTTGAGCTACAGGTGCTGAGCTGAGTACTGACCATTTGATTTAGCAACAGGGAAGTCTCCAGGGACCTAGGCCAAGGCAGGTTTCGGGGGAGCAGTTTTGGAAAAGGAGGGCAAACCCTCCTAATTGGAGGGAGTTTAAAAGAGAAGAAGAAACAAGGAATTAGAGACAGAGAATGTAGATATCTTTTATTTTTTTAAGTTATTCATTATAAAGGGGAACAGAGAAGTGGAATGGCACTTAGAGAAGAAAAATCAGGTATGAGAGTTTTTAAAGAAGGAATAGTAATTTTTTTTTTTTTTTTTAATACTGACAAGAATGATTTAGTAGGAAGGGAGATTTTTGATGTTGCAGGAGAATGGGGAAAGAATTTTCTGGAGCCATGTTGTTGGGTATGTCATAGAGTATGTTAGTTATCTCTTGCTGAGTGACAACTTACCCCAAAACTCAATGGTTTAAAACTACAAATATAGGCTTCTGTGGGTGGGGAATCTGGGGGCTCTTGCTATTAAATGCCTCCGGCTCAGGGTCCCTCCCAAGGTTGGTGGACAGGTGTCAGCCAGGGCTGACCTGGGTGAGGACCCACTGCCATGTCACTTACTCAGGCCTTAGATCCTTACTGACCTGTGTCCAGAAACATCAGCTCCTTACCATAGACCATCTCACAAAATGGCAGCTGAACAAGAGCTAAGAAAGAGAGAGAGAGGATTGGGGAAGAGAGAGGTAGAACTCTCTGTCGGTGGAACTTAACCTGGAAGTGACATCACCATGTCATATTCTATTTGTTAGAAGCAAATCACTGCATCCAGCCCACACTCATGGGCAGGAGGTTACACAAAGGCATGAACTCCAGGGAGCTAGGGGTCTTTGGTCACATTCTTATCCCCCAGAGTGCTGACCCTGGCTGGGAGCAGGGATTGTCCGTCTGCAGTCACAGGAGAGAAGGAAGCATTTGTGGGTCCCACCACTAGTAGGTGGGTGGCTGTGTGAGTGGAAGTGAAGGTGTTTGCTCATAAGCCCTGAGTGTCTTGGAAAATAGCAGAAAACAACAACTGCTAGGGCCCAGGACTCATTCTCCTTCAATCTTCTACCATGAGTATCCTTCAGCATAGCCAGAAAGACTCTAAATCCAGCACAGCACAGCTCTCTACCCTCTCACATCCTTAACAAAGAGGTGCATACGGCAAAATACCTTAGAACAGGTGTCCTCAAACTTTTTAAACAGGGGGCCAATTCACTGTCCCTCAGACCGTTGGAGGGCCGGATTATAGTTAAAAAAAAAAAAAGAACAAATTCCTATGCACACTGCACATATCTTATTTTGAAGTAAAAAACAAAATGGGAACAAATACAATTCACACCGCTTCATGTGGCCCGCAGGCCACAGTTTGAGGACGCCTGCCTTAGAAGTTCATTAACACTTTTACTTACCTGAACGAATGTCCAGGGAACTATAATCAGGCAAAGGAGGAAGAGATAAGGAGAGAAAAAAAAATGAGGAAATTGCTCACCAGCTGGGTTTTGTTGCTTGGATTTCTTTCATTTTTCAAAAGTCATGTTCAGTGTTCAGCCAGAAACCTTTGGCTTTGAACATTTGTGGCTCAAGAGAAAGGGGCCTTTGGATGATTTGTTCTGTTAAAGCAGAAAAGTAAGACAAACTTTTCTCCCCCCCCCCCCACCACAAACATCATTCTCAGACCTATCTGTCTGCAGAAACAATAGGATGAGTTTTTGGCTTGGAGAGTAGGACACACCAGGAACAGCAAATTCTCAACAAGTTTCTGTTTTAACGCTCAAGGATATCAGAGAAAATCTGACTGTGCCTAAAATTGTGGAAGGGCACTTCCTTTGCTCTGTAGTGAGGGGTTAAAGAGGTTTAGGCTTTGGGGCTAGACAGGGTCTGGAGTCCAAGCGGTACTACTTACTTGATGTGCCACCTCGGGAAGCCCCTTCCCATCTGCTAATTGGAAATACGTGTCCAGAAGATTAGACGTAAATCTGGGAAATGGCTTCCAGGGGGCGCCATTCGTACAGAATACAACCGGAAGGATGCTGCTGGCTTGGAGTATCCGAGAGGCTCGCCTGGCACAAAGCAGGACTAAGGAATAGCACTATTATTAGGGGCTCATCCTCATTCCAAATGACAGGTGAATTCGGTCCTGCTACGCCTCCCGTCGTTTAGACCGGACCCCAAGCGCCTTCTGACTAACTCACTACTGATCAGCATCTTCCCAGCAGGAAGCTGTCCTTAGTAAACCCAGTGGAATTCACCAGACCTGCTCCAAGTTTCGCCCGCCCTTCTAGAATTGGCAGCCTCTGTTCCCTGTGCAAAGAAAAAAGCTTCTAGCCACAGGCTTAGAGAAGCCTTTATATCCAACAAATGTGATCCGAATTCACGCTAGAAGGTGGGGCTGGGGCACCCACTTGGGCTGGGGAAAGCAGGTAAATAGACGTCACATGCCCGCACTATTTTTGAGGGACCAGTTTTCGAGAAAGCCTTGGCCCTTGTGATCTGGGTCGGCTCTTCGGCTAGATCTTAAACTCCGCTCCTTATCTCATGGGCTGCATTCTGGTGACCTCAGACAAATGCTATGGAAAAAAGCTCCATGCGGCCTGGCACGGTGGCTCCCGCCTGTAATCCTAGTCCTCTGGGAGGCCCAGGCGGGTGGATTGCTTGTGCTCACAGCACAAGCCTGGAGCTAGAGTGAGACCCCGTCTCAACTACAAATAGAAAAACTGAAGCAAGATAATCGCTTGAGCCCAAGTGTTTCAGGTTGCTGTGAGCTATGACTGCCATAGCACTCTACTCAGGGCGACAGCTTAGAACTCTGTCTCAAAACAACAACAACAACAAAAAAAAAACCAACCAAACAAAAAAACACCTTCATGGAGCTTGCCAGCAGGACCATGTGTCTTTTTGAGACAGGCAGGAGGCCTGGAGGGCGCTGCGAAGCCGGCTGGACGTCTGCTTGTTAGACTCAGGTGTGTACGGGCAGCCCTGGGTGGGACCTGGGACGTCCGGGCGGTGCGTCTGCAGCCACAGGGGGCCGCAGGCTTGAGGAAGGCCTTCGAGCCCACGGAGGCCTGGATCCGGGCTGGTGCCGCCTCGCCTTAGTCTTCTTGCTGAAACTCTGAGCTGTGCTGGGGAGGCGCGCACCTGCCTCACCCCTGCCCCAGACTGGTCACCCAGTGTGTGTGCATGAAGGACAGGAAGAGACGTGGGGACCACGGCGGCCGCAGATGGCGATGCTGCTGAAGCCTACACTTAGCTCTGTCGCTTCTCTTAGGTTCCAAAGACAAGACGCTGTGGCTTGGGGCGGTGGGGACGAGTCAGAAGAGCGACTTTTCCGAGCAGGGGACGGCGAGGGCTTTGGACGGGTAGTGGGTGGGTGACTATTCCCCGTGGCCGCAGACCTCAGAAGACAAACTCCTCGCGGGACTGGGACCTCCTGGCATCTTCTTCCCGGCTGGTGAGTCGTGACCATCACCACCTCACGCATCCGCGGACACGTTCAGATCGTCTGGTTCAGCGCAGCCCTGGTGTCAGGTAACCCTTTCCCAAAACTTGGGGACTTTGTAGGACCAGGTTCCCAAAGTCTGCATCTCTAACACATAAGGTAGCTTCTAGAAAGGAAGGAAAGGGCGTCCAAAGCGTGCAGGGAGTGGGTGTGGCAGGCATGTACTACCGCCGTGCGCTCTGGCACCCCAACAGCGGTGCATGTGTGTACCCGGGTGTGGGGTGCACCGAGACTCAGTGCTGAGGGGACCCCGAGTCCCGCCCGTCTCAGGCTGGGCAGAGTGGTAGGGGAGAGAGTGAGCGCAGCCGCCGCGGCTCATGTTTATTCACGGGACCTTAAGCATCCCGGGCCCAATACATATTAATCGGCCGCCCTACCTATTCCAGTCCAGGTTTACAGGAGAAAACCTAGTCCCTGAAAAGGAGGATCTGCAATCTGAGGTCTAGAAGCACGAGTTAGCCTTGCTCACGCGGAAAGCAGTCGGCGCCTTTGTCCGGCCAGTGTCCGCGATTCCAGCAGCCCCAAGTCCCGCAGCTGCTGCGAAGGACGGTGGGGCGGACCTCGGGCCTGGCTGGAGCGCGCCCCTGGGCGCTCCCCTCCCCACTGCGGCTAGAAAGAGACTCCCAAGGTCTTCCTAAGGGTCTAGCGGGAGCAGATTAGATTTCCCGGGAAGGAAAGAGTCTCTCACTTTAACCGACCCACCTTCTAAATTCTTATCTGAACTGGGATTTATTTTTTTCTAAATAGGCTCTCATGAATTAGATGAGTTTCAGGCCACACAAAATCTGTTTTTCATTTAGGGCTGCAGGGGTTAAATGCGTGGGGGAGTCTTCTGCAGAGACTCCTTTTTCTAACCTGGCTCCAGCCAGGGAAGGAGGGGTCGCCCGGACTTCGGGTGGGGGACAGTCAGGCCCCTCCGCATTTCTGGATCCTCCTCCCCACGAGGATCTGGCTAAGCCCTCGTGACCATCGGCTCCCACCCCGGCCAGCCTCTCCTCTCAGTTAGGGCCGCATGGCTGGGGGACTTGAGCAGGGTGTATGGGTTGCCAGGGGCGCAGGCCAGAGGTCAGGATCCTCCACCGCCTCCTGCTGTTTTGCTGGCCTCGCCTCTCCTCTGCCCTGGCCGCGCCTTCCTCGGGTGAACCTGCAGGAGTGTCCGGAGTGCTGCAGTTCTGTTCTAGTTTTCCTGGATGCTTTTCCTTCTATCCTCCCTCCTTTTCTTCTGTTTCACCCAGCACCTGCTTTTCTGCCCTGAAGAAGTTGTCCATCTCCTCTCCCAGGCTCTCCGTGGCCTCCCCTCACTTATCTTCACAGAGCGGGTCTATGCAGGCAGAGTAAGGCATCTAGGCGACCGTTTGGACAATCCAATTTAAAACAAACTCCCCATACCCAAAATTCAGCTAAGTGGGAGGGAGCGGCGAGGGAGAGCGCTCGTGTACAGGTTTGCAGTGCAGAATGCCCGGTGTGAGAGCGCCGGCCCGAGGCTACACAACCTCCCCGGGGTCCTGATGCGCGGGTGTAGACCTCTGGTCTAGTGGAATCTTGTCCATGACTTCCAAATCTGGGGTTTTCCACGTGATGACAAATAAACTGGGGTCCTCTCCAAACCGTTGTGTGTGTGTGAAGGGGGAGGGAGAGAGAGAGGGAAAAAGAATGAATGAATAAGAGCTTTCCAACATGAAATACCAGGCAAACAGAGAAAGCGCTGAAGGCTGCCTTTAACTCCATGGCAGTACCTGCGAGGCAGACTCTAGAGCCAGTGCACATTAGTACAAACCCCCCTAGGAGGTGGTGACACTCTGGGAACCCTGCCCGCCGCCCCAGGTAGTCCCTCCTCTACAGACAGACTTTTCTCCACTCCCCAGCATAGGAAAGGTGGCCTCAGTGGAGGGAACCAATCTGAAAAGTCTCATTAGGTGCCTGTTTTCCTAGGCTGTGAGATCTCAAGCTTTCTGCAAAGAGCTAATTACCTTAGGGTGATCCCAAAATAAAATGGCAGGAGGTGGGTTAGAAGAGAGGGTGCTTGAGCGAAATCGACAATCCAATAATACCATTCTGTGAAGAGTTTGAAGACGCCCTCCTAATTTCCCTTAAGAAATCTGGTTTTACTGTTCGATCTCAATAGAATTCTTTGCCCAGAGGCTCAAAATGAGTAATAGGCCGCGTGTCTCCAAGTCCTCAGCTAATATAAATATATTCAAGGAGTGCAAGGGAGTGTTTGCAATTAGTAACTGAATTTTTTCTGTTTGTCAAAAAGTCCCTAAGTAACCCCTCCCCCAACCAAGCAAGGAGCCCAGAGGAGGTAGGAATCAGGTGGAGACATCTTCAAAAGGAATTAAAAAGCCAAAGCCGATTTTATTTCCTCCAGTCAAGTGTGAATGATGGGGTGGCCGTGCAAGGGTGATGGAGTAACCTGACAAAGCGAGCAGTGAGGGCTGCGGGGGGTAAGGGGGAGGAGTCGCAGAGTCAAGGCGACCGC